>CALNHX010010786.1:0-37310 GCA_940337035.1 Agriotes lineatus | reverse complement strand
CTTCGAATAGTTTTCGTACGAACATTTCGTTTTCAGTAATTTTAGTAATTCGTATTACATGTATAAATCACAAAAACAATCTTGAGTACGAACACGATTTCCTGAATTCTGTTCCTAATTCATCCAAAAATAATTTCTAGTGCACTCGAATTTCCAAAAAGCAAAGATTGCAATGGCTTCATTGAAGAAAACTGCCTATTTGCATCTCTCCAACTTTGATAGCTATTGAAGAATTTTAGTTTTTCGTTATATTTATTAAACGGTCATTTAGTGGAATTTTGTTCTTCTATAGTTGAAATTTCAAAGGCAAACAATAAATACTTGTTACGCGATGCAGATGAGTTTTATTTCACTTTCCACGGCAATATCGTTCAAATTCATTAAATGTCAACTATTCAGTCAATATGTATAACGAAAACTAAATATCTAACGGGTGTTCATTAGAATTTGTGGTCTAGTCGGCTTTGGAACTGATGAAGTCATGTGCATTAAATCATATGGCAGTAGAACAGTCGGGTCTATAGCGGCCATTTTGTGTCGGGACATGGCGGCCATCTTGTTTAATCGGATCAATTAAAAGGCAATTAAACCGCGAATTAAACCGCGAATCAGATGCTCTAATTAATGTCGCGGATTGACCTAATTATTTTTGATGTGTGCTACTGATTAAATTACGCATTAGCTTCCGATTAAATTACGCATTAGATTTTTTATTTTCTTTCGGAATTACGCGGCGGCCATTTTTAATTTTCGCGGGAATATTTGAAATTTGAAATTTTTCCGATTTTTTTCTAAGTTCCATTATTTGAATTTTAAACTTCCCGGGTGTCAGCAGCCATCTTGGTTTTCTGCGCGCGCACTTCTAGCGGAAATATTTGAATTTCAAACTGTTAAATCTTCCGTCTCCCTCAGATTTTTATATTTAAAAAAATCTCGGCCTGGCGCGGATTTCAACCCGAGTTGCCTGGCCAGTATCCCCTACACCTAACCCCTAGACTAGCGAGGTGTCTTAGAAATTTAAGGTTTGAGCAGTGTGCCATTCCGCTTGAGTACTGCTATGCTGTCATATTATAAAATTATTTATTTCCTGAAAATTATAATTAATAACAGATGAACTGCATTGTGCATAATTTAGAACCATAGTAATATTTTTAAAAGGCGAAATAATTGTTTTAGTCCCTTATATAAATACACGCATTCTGACTATTCTAGCTTTCTCTTTCAAAGTTTTGACGTCATTGCATAGCGGGCTGTAAATTTTAATCGCCAAAATGCATTGTTACCGGGGTATTGCGTCTGCTGGAGTTTAGACTTTTTATAATAGAAATTAAATAAATGAACTGAATCACTCAAATGTTGTATAACGTTCAGGATCAAGCGGTCTCTATTTAATAAATGTGTTTTACAATCAACCATTGTTTTATTTGCAGACGGTATAGAAAATCTATTTTATTTTAAATAAACGCTGTACCACACAACCTATTTTTCAAAAATTTAGATTATAAGAATAGGGAATGTTTAGCTTGTGTTTAAAGGTTGGTACAATTTAAAAAAAATTAGATTTGCAACAGCTTTTGCTGTAATTAGTGCTTTTATTTTTATAATATGAGTAACGTGTATGCGTGGATTAACGATATTTCCATCGTTCTCTGCCTGCTATATAGATGGAAATTTCCTCTCGAGTTCTTGGTCAATCGAATATATTCCGGCGAAATGCTGTAACATATTTAAATTTATGTTGCTATGCGTGCTTACAAAAAGACGTTATGGAGCAATCAATTAATTGATCTAATTAAATCCGCGGTTATCAAATAATATCAAATTTTAAACTTTGAACACAACAGTTTTAAAATATTGCTCGGCTAACATAAAGAAGATATACGTATTGCTTGAGTAAGAAAGAGATAAACATAGTAGCAAATATTGGAGAAGGCTTGCCTAATTTTAATTATGACATTTGTCAACTAAACATGCCTAGTACTAATATAATTTTTTTGTATGGCTATCTTTTTCTTACTCATATAGGTAAGAAAGGGTGGTGCGTTGCTTTCAGCTACCGTGTTTCGGCTACTTTCGATGTTGAGTCCGAAGATATCCGAGTCTTATTGTATAAGAATGGTTGTCTCCTCCGCGTTTTTAATTTAATTTGCAAGGCGTCTCCTTAAAATCATGGGAACATATGATTTTGTCGCTCCTGGAAAAAGCATGTTGTGACGAACAGCGATGAGTGGAATTTTTTTAAAATATTTCCCATACTACAGGCATTTCGAAAAGCAAAAGGTTTTTATTTATAAGTAAGCGTCTGAAATTGTGCCATTATATCGCTCAAAAGTGTATTTTAGTTTAAAAAATTCCAGTATAAATGCAAACGGACGAAAAGAAAAACGCAATAGACCACAAATTAACATAAATTTGAATAAAACAGAGAATTTCGTTGAAAAATGTTCTGCTTTAGTTTTAAAAATTCCAGTATAAATGCAAACGGATGAAAATAAAAACGCAATTGACCACAAATTAACATAATTTTGAATAAGAACGCTCAATTTCGTTGAAAAAATGTTCTGACACCGTCATTTCACTTAAAATTTACACAAAAATCGACATCATGTCACATAAATTATACAAAAACTGACATCATGTCACTTAAAATTATACAAAAACGACATTTTTATCCAATAAGCGATAAAAAATACACCATCTCACATTATTTCACTTAAAAAATGATCACAATTCGTTTTATAAATCGTTTTGTAAAACGAAAATGATGTAAAAGCTGTTTTTAGAGTTATTTCTAAGCATAATTTTGCAAATGTTTTACACCTTTTTCTTTAATTTGTTGCAATTTTAGCAAGATTTGAATAAAAAACAGCAATTTCTGCAGCAATTTTAGTAAGATTTGAATAAAAACACAATTTCGCTGAAAAAGTTCTAACCAAAAACGACAAAAACAATATTTTTATAGAACTTTCATTGAAAAATCTTCTACCACAAGCATTTCTAGAAGCAAAATTCACGCACTTTAGCTGAAAAACGTGCTCTTCCACATCATCTCACATAAATTTTCACAAAAATCGACATCATGTCACATAAATTATACAAAAACTGTCATCATATCACTTGAAATTATACAAAAAACGACATTTTCATTCAACACACGATGAAAATTGAACAAAAATCACGCAGTCATACAGCATCTCACATACATTTTCACAAAAATCGACATCATGTTACATAAACTATGCATAATTTTGCAAATGTTTTACACTTTTTATAAAATGCATCACTCAAAATTAAAAGAAATACCAATTTCGTTGAAAAAATCTTTTACCACAAGCATTTCGATAAACAAAATTCAAAAATTCTTGTACTTTTGATGGAAATATATGTATGTTGATCACAAATTAACATAAACTTGAATAAAACACACAATTTCGTTGAAAAATTTGCAAATGTTTTACACTTTTCTATAAAATGTATCACCCAAAATTAAAAGAAATCACAATTTTTTAAATTATATCACGCCATTATGAAATCGTAGATTGATTTTTTGAAATTTTACACTTTGTAACTGTAAAATAACTGCAAATACTAATATTTTAGCTTTAGACTTTGTAATTATTGCAGATTCGAGAAAAAAAACAAAAGCAGAGTAGAAATAAAAAACACAAACACTTTGTAATAAACAAATATATTGTTCTTATTTCGTATAATACTTAATAATATAAATATAAATGTACAGCTGAATGTCTTATTTTCTAAAAATTCGCTAGCAATTTACAAAACTGTAGTTTGAGGTGCACGACATTTCAAATTAAAAATGCTGCAAGTAATAAAATCAGAATTTCATTGTGTAATTTTAAAGTTTAAGATGCACCCAATCTAGAATTCCCTTCGTTTTTGGTGTTGATGACATCTGCCTTAGAGGCGTTTTTCTAACTGCCCTTTTTTGGAGGCGTTTCCTTATCGGCGTTCTTCTGACTGAACCTTTTTGATGTGGACTTGGATGAGTAGCTGGTGTTTTTAATTTATATTCTAAATCGGACTCGCAGTTATCAGTTTCCATTTCGGTTTTTCCTGTAGTACCAGTCGGGGTTGGCTTCTTTTGCTGTTTAGGTTTAGCTAGCAGCACATTAGCAACGTTAAGGTCTTTGATGTAATCAGCAAACTGTAGGCGTCCGGGTGGATTAATAGTTTTTCGAGGCCGCAGAGTGTCGTGAATTAAATCGACTATGTTAGACGCCGGTAAAATTTCACCCTTTATAGTAACGGTACCCTTGTGATCCCAGCTCACATCGCTTGAGGTACTCAAAATGTGTAGGAAAACTTCAGCTTTTTTCTTAAAAGTTTTGGGAAGTGTAGATAAAATAACGGCATTTGATAGGCTGTCACTGGTTGTTTCAATAGGTATTTTGATTGGCTGCCTCGCCTGGTTTGTGAAATGAAGGAATCGTTGTAACACTTGATTGTACTGGATCCATTTATCATGATCAGTTAATTTGGACTTTAAAACTTTTTGCATTTCGTCTTCAAGCTGTGATAATATATTTTTCTCCGCATCATCGCCAGACTTAAGACGTTGGACAAATTCCGGCGATACAATCAACATCTTCCGCTCTTTGTCCATTTAGTCGAAAAGGAGCTCAGTCGTTTGTTCTGGTAGAGCCGTCGTGAATAAACTAGCTTTAAATCAAGACTTTCATAATAAATATATAAAAAAAATATGACAGGTACGGGAATCGAACCCGTATTCTCTCTCGAGATCAGAGCTTAAATCTGACGCCTTAACCATTCGGCCAACCTGCCTCACTATATAAACGAGCACTCTCTGCATAATTAAGAAAACATCGGTTTTGATATATATTTTCTCGAAGGACTTGACCCTCAGCTGCTGTTTTATTACTATTTGTCGTAATTCGTTATCGCTGAATTTTACAAGAGCCAACCTGTCTGCGATGTGACGTACGCAATGTCTCCATCCCTTTTTATTTTAAAATTTTATAAAAGCAGAGGCCCGACTGATGCCGCACTAACACGTTTTAAACCATTATACTCTGTTACCTGATGCGGCAGCAGTTTGGACCTCTGATTTTATAGAATTTTAAAATAAAAAGGTATGGAAACACTGCGTGCGTCACATCGCAGACAGGATGGCTCTTGTAAATTCAACGATGACGCATCACGACAAATAATAAAACGGCAGCTGAGGGTCAAGTCCTTCGAGAAAATATATATCAAAACCGATTTAGAAATTTGTACATGGCTTAATTTATATGAAATATTGTATGAAATTGCAAATAGAAGACTTTTAAACTATATGTTTTCTTAATTATGCAGAGAGTGCTCGTTTATATAGTAAGGCAGGTTGGCCGAATGGTTAAGGCGTCAGATTTAAGCTCTGATCTCGAGAGAGAATACGGGTTCGATTCCCGTACCTGTCATATTTTTTTTATATATTTATTATGAAAGTCTTGATTTAAAGCTAGTTTATTCACGACGGCTCTACCAGAACAAACGACTGAGCTCCTTTTCGACTAAATGGACAAAGAGCGGAAGATGTTGATTGTATCGCCGGAATTTGTCCAACGTCTTAAGTCTGGCGATGATGCGGAGAAAAATATATTATCACAGCTTGATGACGAAATGCAAAAAGTTTTAAAGTCCAAATTAACTGATCACGATAAATGGATCCAGTACAATCAAGTGTTACAACGATTCCTTCATTTCACAAACCAGGCGAGGCAGCCAATCAAAATACCTATTGAAACAACCAGTGACAGCCTATCAAATGCCGTTATTTTATCTACACTTCCCAAAACTTTTAAGAAAAAAGCTGAAGTTTTCCTACACATTTTGAGTACCTCAAGCGATGTGAGCTGGGATCACAAGGGTACCGTTACTATAAAGGGTGAAATTTTACCGGCGTCTAACATAGTCGATTTAATTCACGACACTCTGCGGCCTCGAAAAACTATTAATCCACCCGGACGCCTACAGTTTGCTGATTACATCAAAGACCTTAACGTTGCTAATGTGCTGCTAGCTAAACCTAAACAGCAAAAGAAGCCAACCCCGACTGGTACTACAGGAAAAACCGAAATGGAAACTGATAACTGCGAGTCCGATTTAGAATATAAATTAAAAACACCAGCTACTCATCCAAGTCCACATCAAAAAGGTTCAGTCAGAAGAACGCCGATAAGGAAACGCCTCCAAAAAATGGCCGTTAGAAAAACGCCTCTAAGGCAGATGTCATCAACACCAAAAACGAAGGGAATTCTAGATTGGGTGCATCTTAAACTTTAAAATTACACAATGAAATTCTGATTTTATTACTTGCAGCCTTTTTAATTTGAAATGTCGTGCACCTCAAACTACAGTTTTGTAAATTGCTAGCGAATTTTTAGAAAATAAGACATTCAGCTGTACATTTATATTTATATTAATAAGTATTATACGAAATAAGAACAATATATTTGTTTATTACAAAGTGTTTGTGTTTTTTATTTCTACTCTGCTTTTGTTTTTTTTTTCTCGAATCTGCAATAATTACAAAGTCTAAAGCTAAAATATTAGTATTTGCAGTTATTTTACAGTTACAAAGTGTAAAATTTCAAAAAATCAATCTACGATTTCATAATGCCGTGATATAATTTAAAAAATTGTGATTTCTTTTAATTTTGGGTGATACATTTTATAGAAAAGTGTAAAAAATTTGCAAATTTTTCAACGAAATTGTGTGTTTTATTCAAGTTTATGTTAATTTGTGATCAACATACATATATTTCCATCAAAAGTACAAGAATTTTTGAATTTTGTTTATCGAAATGCATGTGGTAAAAGATTTTTTCAACGAAATTGCTATTTCTTTTAATTTTGAGTGATGCATTTTATAAAAAGTGTAAAACATTTGCAAAATTATGCATAGTTTATGTAACATGATGTCGATTTTTGTGAAAATGTATGTGAGATGCTGTATGACTGCGTGATTTTTGTTCAATTTTCATCGTGTGTTGAATGAAAATGTCGTTTTTTGTATAATTTCAAGTGATATGATGACAGTTTTTGTATAATTTATGTGACATGATGTCGATTTTTGTGAAAATTTATGTGAGATGCTGTATGACTGCGTGATTTTTGTTCAATTTTCATCGTGTGTTGAATGAAAATGTCGTTTTTTGTATAATTTCAAGTGATATGATGACAGTTTTTGTATAATTTATGTGACATGATGTCGATTTTTGTGAAAATTTATGTGAGATGATGTGGAAGAGCACGTTTTTCAGCTAAAGTGCGTGAATTTTGCTTCTAGAAATGCTTGTGGTAGAAGATTTTTCAATGAAAGTTCTATAAAAATATTGTTTTTGTCGTTTTTGGTTAGAACTTTTTCAGCGAAATTGTGTTTTTATTCAAATCTTACTAAAATTGCTGCAGAAATTGCTGTTTTTTATTCAAATCTTGCTAAAATTGCAACAAATTAAAGCAAAAGGTGTAAAACATTTGCAAAATTATGCTTAGAAATAACTCTAAAAACAGCTTTTACATCATTTTCGTTTTACAAAACGATTTATAAAACGAATTGTGATCATTTTTTAAGTGAAATAATGTGAGATGGTGTATTTTTTTATCGCTTATTGGATAAAAATGTCGTTTTTGTATAATTTTAAGTGACATGATGTCAGTTTTTGTATAATTTATGTGACATGATGTCGATTTTTGTGTAAATTTTAAGTGAAATGACGGTGTCAGAACATTTTTTCAACGAAATTGAGCGTTCTTATTCAAAATTATGTTAATTTGTGGTCAATTGCGTTTTTATTTTCATCCGTTTGCATTTATACTGGAATTTTTAAAACTAAAGCAGAACATTTTTCAACGAAATTCTCTGTTTTATTCAAATTTATGTTAATTTGTGGTCTATTGCGTTTTTCTTTTCGTCCGTTTGCATTTATACTGGAATTTTTAAAACTAAAATACACTTTTGAGCGATATAATGGCACAATTTCAAACGCTTACTTATAAATAAAAACCTTTTGCTTTTCGAAATGCCTGTAATATGGGAAATATTTTAAAAAAATTCCACTCATCGCTGTTCGTCACAACATGCTTTTTCCAGGAGCGACAAAATCATATGTTCCCATGATTTTAAGGAGACGGCTTGCAAATTAAATTAAAAACGCGGAGGGGACAACCATTCTTATACAATAAGACTCGGATATCTTCGGACTCAACATCGAAAGTAGCCGAAACACGGTAGCTGAAAGCAACGCACCACCCTTTCTTACCTATATGAGTAAGAAAAAGATAGCCATACAAAAAAATTATATTAGTGCTAGGCATGTTTAGTTGACAAATAATAATAATGGTGAGGCACTAACACCCCATGAAGGAGCTTGGCCTGCAAGGCGGAAGGTCAGAGCTTCCGTATCTTCGCTCTCACACCCGACTGTCGCGTGTCAAATTCATGACACGTGGTGAGCACCACGCATTAGACAGTCGCATTATTACCCCTTGTTCTTTCGAACGCAGGTTCCCAATTATTTAAAGCGACTGGGTAGGCCGCCCGCCAGGCATCGATCTGGGATTTGAACTCCAGACTTTCGCGCCGCAGTCCGATGCTCTAACCATCAGAGCCACGCTGGCGCTATTTAGTTGACAAATGTCATAATTAAAATTAGGCAAGCCTTCTCCAATATTTGCTACTATGTTTATCTCTTTCTTACTCAAGCAATACGTATATCTTCTTTATGTTAGCCGAGCAATATTTTAAAACTGTTGTGTTCAAAGTTTAAAATTTGATATTATTTGATAACCGCGGATTTAATTAGATCAATTAATTGATTGCTCCATAACGTCTTTTTGTAAGCACGCATAGCAACATAAATTTAAATATGTTACAGCATTTCGCCGGAATATATTCGATTGACCAAGAACTCGAGAGGAAATTTCCATCTATATAGCAGGCAGAGAACGATGAATATCGTTAATCCACGCATACACGTCACTCATATTATAAAAATAAAAGCACTAATTACAGCAAAAGCTGTTGCAAATCTAATTTTTTTTAAATTGTACCAACCTTTAAACACAAGCTAAACATTCCCTATTCTTATAATCTAAATTTTTGAAAAATAGGTTGTGTGGTACAGCGTTTATTTAAAATAAAATAGATTTTCTATACCGTCTGCAAATAAAACAATGGTTGATTGTAAAACACATTTATTAAATAGAGACCGCTTGATCCTGAACGTTATACAACATTTGAGTGATTCAGTTCATTTATTTAATTTCTATTATAAAAAGTCTAAACTCCAGCAGACGCAATACCCCGGTAACAATGCATTTTGGCGATTAAAATTTACAGCCCGCTATGCAATGACGTCAAAACTTTGAAAGAGAAAGCTAGAATAGTCAGAATGCGTGTATTTATATAAGGGACTAAAATAATTATTTCGCCTTTTAAAAATATTACTATGGTTCTAAATTATGCACAATGCAGTTCATCTGTTATTAATTATAATTTTCAGGAAATAAATAATTTTATAATATGACAGCATAGCGGTACTCAAGCGGAATGGCACACTGCTCAAACCTTAAATTTCTAAGACACCTCGCTAGTCTAGGGGTTAGGTGTAGGGGATACTGGCCAGGCAACTCGGGTTCAAATCCGCGCCAGGCCGAGATTTTTTTAAATATAAAAATCTGAGGGAGACGGAAGATTTAACAGTTTGAAATTCAAATATTTCCGCTAGAAGTGCGCGCGCAGAAAACCAAGATGGCTGCTGACACCCGGGAAGTTTAAAATTCAAATAATGGAACTTAGAAAAAAAATCGGAAAAATTTCAAATATTCCCGCGAAAATTAAAAATGGCCGCCGCGTAATTCCGGAAGAAAATAAAAAATCTAATGCGTAATTTAATCGGAAGCTCACATCAAAAATAATTAGGTCAATCCGCGACATTAATTAGAGCATCTGATTCGCGGTTTAATTCGCGGTTTAATTGACTTTTTAATTGATCCGATTAAACAAGATGGCCGCCGTGTCCCGACACAAAATGGCCGCTATAGACCCAACTGTTCTACTTATGGCTGATAACTGACACTGGTGACACTGTAAGTCTATGTCAAATTCGATGTTAGCAGGTTAGGTTTTGCGTCATCTGTGTCAAAACTGACGTTTTTTAAAAAATAAAAAAGAACAATCTCGCTCCTATAGCTTTAACCTATTTGCATATAATTGGCTAATTCATTCATACCTTCTTGGTAATTGTAGAATTATTATATTTTCCAGTTTAAGGTGTTAGATGAAATCCTAAAGTACACTCTGATATTATTTACAAAGCTTTAGTAGCAAAAATTTTTTAGTTCTAACAAAACATTTGAATAAATAGGGTAGTGAATACACAATACGATGTTTCTTATAGGCTACTAACAGATAACTTCTATAAATAAGGAAACTCTAGCATACCAATTTGCAACAAAGGATGCCAGGTATTATTATTAACAATCCTAAAAGGATATTTTCTAAAATGATTAGAAATGTTAACGAAATAAGCAAATATAATATTTTGCTTTCATATCTGCTTTTTCATTAAATGCATGTTCGCAGAATTATTTTCAAAACTAGCTTTAAACTTCTCATTTTTGTGAGCACAACTGTTACAATTAACCACAATTGTACCCTGTAAACTGATTTAAATTGAAACTATATTAACTTCACGCTAAAAGGATTTCTGGACTTTCAGTCTCATGTCCGTCCGCGTTAGCACGTCTTTTCAATTTCTTTGCTTAGCTATTTCCATTCATTTATCTACAATGTTATTGTGAAATTCAAGTCCATTGAACTTAGGATTTTATAGAATATAAATTTTGTTCATTTCTTTCTATGGCAACTATTATCAGATGACTTAACGTAGGTGCAAGTCAGAATGGTTATCAAGTTGAAGATCTGTTCTTCTGCCTCTGTTGACTTTTCTGACCATTTACATATCTGGCTCCCCCCAACAGGAATGTTTTCTACAAGATATTGTATTTCTATCATTCTCGAGAGGATGCTTTAATAGAAGCTTCTGTAGAATCTAAAAGAACTTCATTAGAAAATAAGAAATATTTTACAGAGTACCATACTGAGCGTAAGTCTTCCTGTGCGGTGTTACTGATAAATACTCCTGGAAAGTGTTGGAAACTGCAATATATGTAGTCCTGTTCATTTAATCCATCATCAACACTTTAATTTTTGATCGTATTGCTGTGCGGAACGCCAGCGGTTTCGATAGTGTCCTTTCAAGATTGCTCAAATATCACCTTGTTATTATATGATCATATGTACCTTGCATTGTACAGACGCCTTCTATGAGCGCCCTTAAGGCCTCAACCAAGTTTAACTTGCTTTAGTAAGGTTATTCACGGTTAAAGCTTAATAATCAATGTAGTTTATTCATTTTAACGTAATTATTATGGTATTTATACATTTGACTGAAATATTTTTAGAATTTATGTTTATTGGACGTACCCGTTGTACTTCACATTTGCATCTCAGTACCATATTATAGACTATTATACATTTTCTGTGTGTTTTAGTTACTGCAAACTGAGTTATGACCTTGTTAAAGCATTTATAGCATTATATATTATTGAGATTTTGGTTAAGTGTTAATTTATGAGGTATCGTTTCTATCTGAACATACTTTTATATTGTTGAATAAATTTAACCTTTTGTAAAGAACTGCACACCGTCATCTCTGTTTAGCTATCCGGCCGTCAATAGTGCCCATTTTGGCTTTAAATTTGCTATTAACCTGTTTACTAACTTCTGTATTTAATGTGCCTTCTCTATAGGTATATTAATGGTAAAAATATATTATGTGTAAATACCTAAAAACAAGGACTATAATTTATTGAATTTCTATATAGTATTGTTGATTTATGAAAAGAAGCGATGTTAATTGTAATTAATCAAAAATTAATGATTGTTTAGCCAATCGCATATAATAGAAGATGGCACTGAAAACATGATTTTGAAACATCAATATCGTCGTTATTAGAATTTGAAGTCGCACGCATTTATGTTATTTTATCCTATTAAAATGCTGTCTTTCATATGGATTATGACAAAATATGATTTTGTTCATATTTTCATAATCATATATTAATTTATTATTCTCTTTGAATAAGAAATATTCCAAATTTTTTTAGACGTACGCACTTGCTCCTTCGTAAATTATTAAAATTTTAGCTATTTCACTCAACCAGACTAACACTTAAAAGACACGTCAAGCAAGCTCTTAGTATACTGTGGTAACAATGTTGTTGTTAGTGGTTATAGACAAGGTCTAGGCATGCGGATTGCCAAGTACCTTACACACCGACTACTAGGTGATATGGTTAGAGCTCTACTAGAATTTTACCTTCACTAAGGGGTTCTAAGCGATCTTTACATGCTACACACGACCCACGGTTTTACAGCTTTTGTGGAAGATGTTTTATTTGCATTTTCTTAATTTTTATAAACTTCGCCGGAACCAGTGATCGAATCCGCGACCATTGTCGAAATGATTTACCACCGAACCACCAAGCCTAACGAGAATTCGGTTTCGTAAAATTTATAATGCAACAAATTTCCATAGAAATGCAACCATTGTCTCAACTCCTTAATAGAGTGATCTTTGCAGAACTTTTACGATACCGCAAATTATTGAATAAGATAAGGAACTAGTACGAGTAGGAACAATTGATTTCTGGACACTGTTTGAATTTTACGGTTTCAGTTTTTCAATATTCGATTTATAAAACTCCAGCCAACGTAAAATTTTATGTCATTATAACAAGTAGTAAAAGAGTCTTTAAACTCATTGTTATAGCCAATTCTCCAAAACTGTAAAATTTTATACTCATTCCTTCCCATTCTTGTGTCATTGAAAAGGAACCTCTAAATTGTACACAAGGAAGTATTCCAAATCTCAGAAATTGGTTAACATTCCGAGCATAAACAAGCAGAAAAATGTGTTACTGAAAGTCCCACAGGTGGTTGTTTTACTGATAAACCCTTGGAGCACGTAGCTTTTTCTTCGCCTACGTGTCTTCCAGTACATGACAAGTAAATTGATTCCCCTATTATATGAACGATCATTATGTAAAGGTGCGGCTATGTTCCTTTATCTGTGGCCTATAAACCGAGAATATTAATTACGATATTTGAAATTAATTGGTGGAATAGATTAGTCGTAACTGAGCCCGGCTCCTTATCGCCCAACGTGACACTTTCAATTCATTCTAATCCAGTTTGTGTCTCGGGATATTTAGATGTAACGAATTGATTAATAAACAATTTAAATTGGTTCGCTTTCAGAACACGTCGAGCTTCCAGGCTGCACGTTATTTAGTCTTAATACTATAATAGGAAGTTTTGCAAGCCAGCGTGGTGCTCGTTTTGCCCGGTGTTCAGATATTCATGCAATACAAACACCCGGGCAATTCTTCTTTGTACAACTTTCATATATGCATGCACAAATTGAAATCCTCGCAGGTGGTTGTACAACTTCAGTATGCAAATTTAGATGCATTTTGAGATGCATATGAATATTGTAAGCGCAGCTCCGCCTTGCTGTAATAAATCCCTTATAGTACGCCAGTATGTATAATCCATCGCATGCCTGAGAGCTTAAAAAGCCAATTTGTTCACATTTTAATTCCAAAACACGATAACCCCAGGGATATCCAATTTGTAAACTTTCCATGCGTGTGTCGCATTTTTGTCAAAATTTCCAGCAAGGAATTTATTTTAGACCTGGGCCACTTGAAAATTTTATATTTCAACAACACCAAGATGAGACAGCTTCAGACATATAGGTGATATGTGGCCAAGCATCATTTTGAAAAATGTAGGGATCTTCTCTCGTAGGCGACAGAGCTCCGAAATTGTGAAAAAACTTAAATAGGCTGATGGTAATTGCGGCAGAAAGGACTTACTTAATCACCGCTGGAGTTAATAGGAATCATATTAAATCAGAACACATTCTGCTCAAATTTGCATAGATTGGAAACCGAGATTAAGCCTATTTGCAATTTATAACTGCGGTGGAGCTGTAAATTAATTCAAAACCAAAAATTCCTGCCAATGTAATCCCTGTTGAAATCAGAATTTATTTTAAAAGTTGACGAGATTGGGACACCTCCTTTAGCGGAAGCTAACTGGACCCAATTTCATAAACTTTTAGTGCATTTACTATATTTATTTTGAACAATATAGCTTATGTTCTTTACTTTATCTTTATTATTCAATTCTGTACTATATTGTTATAGTATTTCCAATTGATTAGATTTGATAAAAACTACATTATTTTTTCAGCAACGTAATGATTTTCTAGATATACAGTTCTCTCTTTAACGATTTTAATTTTATTTAACTATGCTTCTGACATGAGATAGTTAACTGTAGATTATTAAAAAATAATATACCTACTTTATTTTAAAAAGCATTCTTAACATATTCTCGTATTAGAAAGCCCAGTAGTAAAGATATCAAATCTAATCTCATTCTTTAGATTTCATTATTTAAGTACTCGGAAGAACTCATTCTAAAATGTTAAATACATTATTAAAGCACAAAAGAGTCTGCCCCTTGAATGAGAAATAGTAAGGCATTATTAATTCAATATTTGACTAATTTTTATAAATATAATTGAAATAATTCCCAAAGTAAGCTATATACCTTTAAAATGGTTGCAAATAAGGTAGCGGGTAACTCTCATCTACGGCCCCGGTAGAGGAGAGGTTACTACAGGATTTGACGAATCCTGCCCTTACGTTAGTTACTGGTTTGATCCTACCTCCCATCCCCAGGGGGAAATCAGATCCCAAAACCTTTATTCCATTCACCTTCATACTCCCTCTCCCCTATCCTTACCCACTCGCCAACACGCAACGGCAAGCGCGGCGTTTTAATTTGCCAAAACCCCTCAAATGTCGAAGTTCAAAACCATATTGGAAGGACCCCAGGCAAGTAGGACAAATTGTTCAGACTCTTGCACTGAAGAAAATTCAGTCAGCCACATGGATTCGGGGGGGGGGGGGGGGGGCAGAAAGTCGACACCTAGAAATAAAAGTAACACAAAGATATTTAAAATACTAACATATAACGTTAAAACATTGTCATCAAGTGATAAACTCCTGGAATTGGAAGAAGATCTTAAATCTATAAAATGGGACATAATCGGATTATGTGAAACTAGAAAAAGTGAAGAACAACTTGTCACCTTAAAATCCGGACACCTAATATACTACAATGATAATCCCAACACCTCAAATGGGCGCATAGCTTTCCTCATCAATAAAAAATGTGTCAAAACCTTAATTAGCGTAAAGACTATATCGAACAGAGTAGCATACATTACCCTCTCCTTGAACAGCCGTTATAACATGAAAATAATACAAGTGTATGCCCCAACAACAACTCATACGGATGACAAAATGGACATCTTTTATGGGGATATAGAAATGGCATTAGCAGAAAATCACGCTAACTACACATTCCTCATGGGAGATTTCAATGCCAAAGTTGGAAAACGAATGGATGAATCCGAGACAGCTATAGGAAAATTCGATTTACATGGTAGAAATGAAAGAGGACAAACACTGATCAACTTCCTACACCATCATAATCTACATTTAATGAATAGCTTCTTTAAGAAGAAAGCGCATAGGAGATGGACCTGGGTAAGCCCCGATGGAAATACAAAGAACGAAATAGATTTCTTCATAACAAAACACAAACGCAATGTCACAGATATAACAGTATTAAATAAACTTTGTATTGGAAGTGACCATCGAGCAGTAAGAGCAATAGTGAAAATCAATTTGAAAAATGACAGAACAAAAATGATACGAAAAAAGGACCCAGTAAAATGGAATGATCCAGAATACATTGTAGGCTATCAAGAAACCATAACACGAAATTTAAATTTAAATTGTCATCACCAAAATGACGTAGATACTCTGAACGAAAGGATTACTGAAGCATTGACAAAAGCACAACGACATTGCAAAAAGACAAAACCCAAGGAAGAAAAATTGAGCAAACACACGAGGGATCTGATTGCTCATCGGAAAACTAAACGAGAAGAACAAAATGGAGATTCAGAAGAACTAAGAACCCTAAATAACACAATTTCAAAAGAGATCCGTAATGACTTAAGAAGATATAACACAGAGATAACTAGACAAGTCATTGAAGAAAACAAAAACATGAAGGTGCTTAAAAGTAAGTTAACTGATGGAAGGAAGGAAATTTTTAAACTTAAAGACACACATGGGCATGAAACAACAAACAGGGAGAGACTACTAAAAATCGCAGAAGAATTTTATCGAGAACTTTATAAAAGCCGAAGAATAGAACCAAATGATGACGAACAAGAACAAGAACACAAAGTAATAAATCAAGGCTCCGGAGACATTCCAGACATAACAATAGAAGAAGCCAGAAATGCTTTGAAAGAGATGAAGAACAATAAAGCTCCGGGAGAGGACCAAATTATAATAGAGGCTGTCAAAATGGTTGGCGAAGAATTACTAACGATAATAGTATCCCTTTTCAACCTTTGTTTGCATAACAGTATAATCCCAAAGAAATGGAATAATGCAATAACTATCCTTATATACAAAAAGGGAGACATAACAAATTTAGAAAACTTCAGACCCATTAGCCTACTCTCTCATCTTTACAAGTGGTTTACTAAAATCATAGCAAAACGTCTCGAACGAAAATTAGAGTTTTACCAGCCACGAGAACAGGCTGGTTTTAGAAAGCAATATGGGACAAATGACCACTTACAAACGGTCAAGATTCTTATAGAAAAGTGTATCGAATACAATAAACCACTTGTACTGATATTTGTTGATTTTAGAAAAGCGTTCGATACTGTGGAACTGCCAGCAATACTATCAGCACTAAAACAATGCAGAGTAGATTACCGATACACGGAACTAATAAAACACATATACAATAATGCAACAGCCAACATCAAGCTCCATGAATCCACAAATCATTATCATGTAGAGGGCGGAATTAGGCAAGGGGATACAATATCTCCAAAGCTTTTTACGATGGTGTTAGAATATGCTTTTAAAAAACTCAATTGGGAAGGCAAGGGTGTAAACATAGACGGCGAATTCTTAAATCATCTACGCTTCGCCGATGATGTCATTATTATCGCAGACAACCTAGGCGATGCCCAACAAATGCTGAAAGAATTACAAGTGTCGACAGATATTGGTTTGGACATTAACTTGCAGAAGACCGAATTTATGACGAACCTAGTTACCAGTAACAACATGGAAATTAACGAGAATCAAATACAACAAGTTCATAAATTCAAATATCTGGAACATGAAATAAGAATCGGCAAGGACAATCAAACTTGCGAAATTAATAATCGCATAGGGCTAGGATGGGCAGCCTTCGGTAAAATGGGAGACATCCTAAAAGGTAATCTGCCAATGTGTTTGAAGAGGAAGGTCTACGAACAGTGTATCTTGCCCGTGGTCACATATGGCGCTGAAACACTCACACTAACAAAACAGTCTGCAAACAAATTGAAAGTAGCACAGCGAAAAATGGAAAGGGCTATGTTGGGGATCAGGATAATGGATAAAGTTCATAATAAAACGATTAGAGAAAGAACAAAAGTTACTGACATTATTCAACATATATACAAAGTAAATGGAGATGGGCTGGCCACATAGCTCGAATGATGGACAACAGATAGATAAAGAGAGTGATGGAATGGAGACCCAGAGCTGATAAGAGAAGTAGAGGAAGACCACCAACGAGATGGAGCGATGATATAAAAAGAATAGCAGGCAACTGGATACACATCGCTCAGGACAGAACCTATTGGAAGACATTAGAGGAGGCCTATGTTCAGCAGTGGACGCGTACGGCTGAAGGATGATGATGATGATGAAGGTATAATAAAAATCCTCTGGCTTAGCTCAGCGGTTAAGCAAATGGTGGAAGTTCTTCAGAACTTGGAGGTGTATCCCTCAGCGAAGCAGTTGGTGGATGAATATTTATTATGTTATACCTACTTATGTACGGAACTAAAACCTATTAACACAAGAATAATTGTATGTACATGAAGGCTCGCGCGCCTGCCGTGGCAGAATACAGGGGTTGGTGCAGCTTCCGAACTTGCTCGGGCGTGGGGGACAGCAGCGGGCAGTTAGCGCTGGCGTAGCCGGCAATCTGGCCTGTTGGAGGAAATTGAGTAACTAGTCCCCGTCATCGTCGGTGGTGGTGGCTCGTCTAGGTGCTGACACTCGATGTTGAGTGTAGTAGGCGGTGGGGATGGTTTGTTAGGATGCTGGTTTTCCGGGTGGAGTGTAGTCGGCTTGGTCGATTCCTCAGGTTGGAATGTAATCCGCTTGGTGGATCCCTTAGGCTGGAGTAGGCGGCGGTGCGGACTCTTCAGGCTGGAGTATGCGGCGGTGCGAGCTCCTCGGGCTGGAGTGGTCAAGCTGGTGGGCTCAGGTTTTCGAGTGGCTTCCTTCTAGGGGGTGGAATATCTTCCTGCTTGTTGGACCCGGAGCCGAGTCATCAGGAGGGTGGACTCCTCAGGTCGCTAAGCGGTGTTGAGTGTTTGCTATCTGGTGGACTCAGGTTTTCGAGTGTAGTCGACTCCTCCGCCTGAAGTAGACTCAGAATTTGACTCGGCGATGTTGAATGCCTATAGAGTTTCGCTATTTAAAAGGCCCTTTCCTTGGTGCTTCACATTTTCGAACCTCATTGGTGCAGAAAGTGTGATTTGACTAATCATTTTTTGTGGAGGGTCGGATCCACGAGACTAATTGTCCGGCGCGTTCAATTAGCGGATCAATTTGGGCAGCATTGGTTTGCTGATCAAAATGCAAGCGTTTTGGTCTTCTTCTTCTTCGTATCCTATTGACAGAGGAGTCGTGATCGGCTTTATTCTTAAAGTTCAGTTACTCCTCTCACGATTTGTCTCTATCTTTCCCTATTTCTAGAGATATGCGAAACCTGATGTGCTGATGTGTTAGCTTTTTCCTTTATTTGGTCAATTCATCGCTTCGGTGACCTTCTGCGGACTCTGGTAACTGCATTTTACACTGGACTATGTTTTTCAAGGAATCGCATCAGTGCATAGCGTACGCAGACGACGTAACCATAGTTGCTAGGACAAAAGAAGAGCTAAAGCACCTAATTAAGAAAGTCGTAAAAACATCAAAGACTTTTGGACTAAAAATTAACGAAACAAAAACCAAGTATATGATAATGAAGAGAGGAGAACAAACAACAAATGACCCACTAAAAATAAGAGACGAGCAGAGCAAAGAATACAAATTCGAAAAGGTGGAGCATTTCAAGTTCCTAGGGACCGAAATTACAAGTGACAACGATCAAAACAAGGAAGTGGAGAAGAGAATAACAGCTGGAAACAAAAGTGCGGGTGCTATGCAAAAAGTGTTAAGTGCAAAAAATGTGTCAAGGAAAGTGAAAATAAAAATTTATAAGACCATAATAAGACCAGCAGTGGTTTATGCAAGTGAAACGTGGGTGCTAAATCAAGAAACACAACAAAAACTCGAAATATGGGAAAGAAAGATATTACGAAGAATATATGGAGGAGAAAATGAAGAAATAGGGTGGAGAAGAAGGACTAACCAGGAGCTAAAAGATTTATACACAGAACCAGGAATAATAACGACCATCAAAACACAAAGAATGAGATGGATCGGCCACATTGCAAGAATGACAAACGAAAGAGTAACAAAGCAAATATTATTCGAAGAAGCATGGGAACCAAAGATGAGAGGAAGACCGCGAAGAAAATGGATGGAGTGTGTGGAGCGGGACTTGACAAAACTAGGAGTGGACGATTGGAGGAACAGGGCGAAAGACAGACAGGAGTGCAGAAGAATCGTCAACCAAGCCAAGGGCCTAAACGGCCTGTAGCGCTAAAATATATATATATCTTCGTCCCGTCTTGCTATATGGCCAAGTTTTTAAGAATGCGGGAATAGGCTATTGGGGATAATTGCACAGGTTTCGTGATTTCCCTTAAGATTTACTCATTTGTTCTTCTGGCGGTCCTGGAGATTATCAGTATTCGCCGCCAACACCAATTTCTAGTGCGTCAATCTTTCTTTTGTCTTGGATTTTCCGTGTCCCATACTCTGCACCATATAATAAAACTGGAAACACTAACGTTTTAATAACTTCTTTTTTTGGTATTTAAAGTTATATCACTGTCCGCCCATATTTTGTGTAAGTCCTTGACCGCTTTCCTTGACATCTTACATCTGCGCCTAATTTCGGGTGTACTACCGCCATCATTAGTAATAAGAGCTCCTAGATACACATACTGGTTTACTACTTGGCATTTCCCCACTTGTCTTAAGTTTGGCCTATTATTTTCTAATCTATCAACTATCATAATAGTCTTCTAATAGTTAAAATTTAGTCCGTAGTTGTTGTTTTCTTTCTCTAAAAGTATTAATAGTTCTGCCAGTTCTTCCGCTGATTCTTCAACTAGTATGGTGTCATTAGTATAACGTAAATTGCTGATTCGATTTTGGTACCCAACACTAAAGGGCTGTGTTGAGACACTTCCTGGTTTTTTTATTCATTTCGCCGCTTTCGAGCCTCTCGGGATTGTAGAGAGTTGTTGGCGAATCTCCTCCGCTCTTGCTTATTTTTGTTGCTAGGACGTTGGTACTGCTTCGGTTGGTTTCCTCGTATTTTCCGCGTGTAATGGCACTTCGCATGGAGCTGGCCCGTTTAGGAAAGCACTAGTTACAATTAATTTAAATATGTTTGAAATTGGAATTTAAATACCTTTATCGATTTGCTTTAGTTTCTCCGTCGTGGGCCTTTTTTATGACGGTTCTGCTTTCGAACTTTAATAGCCTGCTCGAGCCTCGCAGAAATTATGATTGGACAATTGTGCAAATTTTGTGATTTTCTTTTATGATTGGTCGGCCTATCTCTGCTCGGTCGTGGTATGAACTCGAAGTTCACTTTCCTTGAAAATCTCAGGCGATCGGTGAGTTTGGTCATTTGGATTTCCTTTTCTTGCAAGCTGTTGGCTGACAGTTTTATGTTCCTAAAAAGCCTTTACATGGGGTAAATCCGTGCGGCAATGCTTCTCTAGAAGTTTATTGGTTTATCTGATTCAAATCCGTATTACTCCTTAACGGTCTCTTGGCCCCAACGCGATTGAGGCGTTATTTTATTGGCGACTTTCGAGGATCTTTTTATTATGCATCCGCTCTGGCAGGTCTGTCAATTTAGTAATTTCTGTGTTGACCAAAATAACCGTCATTTTCTTATAAATAACTGGACATTGCTTTTCTCTGGAAATCTGGCTCGTATAACGTAATTAAATTGGTTTTACCCGGTCGCATTACAATTTACTATTACATATATATTTTTTAATAACTGTTTTAATAGTACTGCTATTTTAAACATACAAAAGTCTTAGATTTATATTTAATGCGATATTTACTTTATAAATATATTAACACTGCAGAAACGATTAAGAATTCAAAAAACAAAATATAGCAGTAATATAAGTAGAAACTTTATGCTATAGCATTTAACAAATTAATATACGTATTATATGGTAAGAAATTCTTGATACTCTGTTAGATTTCGATCGAAAAGTTAAAGAAAACCCAATATATTGCATAATATTTTAGCAGTTGTTATGTTCATCTTTTAGTTATTTTATAGTAACTAATTCTTATACCGACAATACTAAGAGCAGAAAAAGAAAGCTGCGTACATATAAGCAATAAAAATTTAGTACATGTAAATCCAAAAATAGGTAGCCTCTGTAAAAGTACAAAAAAAAATCTACTTCAACGTTAGAATTGCGGATTATTGGGTCAGTCACAATGAGATAATTATCAACATTTATTCGAACTAATAACATTTTTTCTATAGCACATGTTAAAGTGTGCTTTTATCAACTCAAAACAAAAGGTCAAGTTTTACTTTAACAAGGGTAGATAAAGTAGCACTTTAACATCAAGGATAGATAAAGTAATTTAATTTATTCGCAATCACATTGTAATGTGTCAATTTCATGACATGACAACAACTGGGAACTAGATGATTACTTGAAAGTTGAAACTAGCCAGGAAATTATTACATACCCCGAAAAATATTACATACCTGAAGAGTGGGGTGTTTCCATAGTAACAAAACATTGAGTGAGTTATTTTCATGGTAACAAAAATATTAGCTACATCAAGATATATATTATTCAGAATTCAATTGTAGTTATTTTTAAAATTAGATGATTGCAGATAAAATAGTATACATACCACGGTGGAAAGTTTCCTCCTGTCTCGAGATAAAGTTAACCTCGACGCTACGCGTCTCGGTAAACTACCTAATCTCTCGACAGTAATGAAACACTTCCCACCTCGGTATGTAATATACTATTTCTAACTTTTGTTTAAATTAAATATGACAGCTTCGTATTATCGTAGCAACCCAATCTAGCTATGACATTTTGAAATGTGATTTTGAAATTGTTAAAGTTCTTGCTATAGAAAAAAATATTGTATTATACATTACGATAAAGTTATTTCTATCCACTATTGAATCATTAACGTCTCGACTTTGTCTCGACGTTAAACGATTCACTCGTGGATAAAATTTAACTTTATCGTCTTGTATAATAAATTACTATTATTCAGGTTAATTAATAATTCTTCTTTTCAGAATTTCTTCGAAAACTTTGTGTTAGCTATTATGAACTGTGAGCTTTAAACAAATCTAATATTTGTTCAAGTGAAATAGCCACATCATATCTGTACATTTGCTGCCTTGTTAAGTTAATTTATAGTTTGCCTTAAGACAGTCACTAAGTTCAGCTCAATAGCTGTCATTTTCGTAATCATATATGAGTATTTTATGAGGTGTTGTCAACAAGTAAATATAATCAGAGAGCATTTATTAGCATTGGATCTCGCCGTAAATCATCATCTTATAAACGCATTTTTGAAAAACCTTAATTTTTGCAATGCATGTTGATATATAGGGTGGACCGTTTCATTACAGATAATTTCAAATGTATAGAGATAGATCTACATGATTAAGATTTTAGAGGTATGCAGACATATTGTTATTATCATTATATGAACAACAAAAGGGAGTTTTACATGATCAAGTTAGCTAAGCCAGTGCATGCCTAAAATCGTAAAAAAATGAACGAAAGTGTACCTATAATACATGCGGTTGTGCGGTGCGTTTTGTGGTATGAACAATGGCAAAGTGTTACTTGTGTTCAAAGAGAGATTAAACGTCAGTTTGGTGTCAGAAAGACACCTAAGTAGGATGATATTATACCATGGTAACAGTAGTTTAAGAACAACATTCCAACATATCACTTCGGAAACGTTGTCGTTTTTCTTAAACACCTGGTATCATCACATAATGTCATCATACTTAGGTGTTTTTCCGTAAGAAACTCTTATCTAAAATGTCTTTGAACACACGCAATTTTTTATAACAAAAAAAAAACGCACGGCATGCGATACTGTATTGTAGGTAGTACTACTATTGTAGGTATGCACAACTCCTGTTCTTTTAATATAATGATAATGACGTCATCTCTAATCAAACGGGTCCCTCTGTATAATTTCATATTTTGTGTACAATATCAACCATACAAATTTCTGTAAAATATTTTTTTAGTAATCTGCAAGTTTGAGGGCACCCTTCCAAATGCAAAATTTGCGGGTTTATACATTAACTCATTTATTAATTATTGCTTTAAAATACTTTTCTTACAATCTTTATAATATTATTGTTGCTTTTAGTTTTCGATTGATGGTATGTCTCACAATCAATATCAAACTAAACTGAATGAAAATATGATATTGTAGACAATGTTTTTTTATAGTATATTGCAATTTAAAAATGTTAGCGTCAAGAATATTACATATATTTGCATTTTTAGATAAGCTATGCCTTTCTAATGTTCAGATTATAATCAACAGAATATGTAATGATTCATTCTACGTACCAGTATAGTCAATTTGTTTTACGAGTGTCACCCATAATTGTGTGTGCTTCCTATCTACACCATAAAATCGGGATCTCTTTCTTTCTTCGTATGTATGTATCTTTGTTCGCTATCTCCTCCGAAGATACTGGACTGATTAAATTGTAGGATAGCTCAAAATTTTGCTAATTCTTAGACTTAGATCGCAGGCCGGTTTTTATTTAAAAAAAGTACGAAAAATTAAAGTTTTAATTAAATCGCGTAATTAGCGAAGTGAAGCGGAGCTCGGCCACCATTAGTGCCACCTACCGTCGTGAGCGCACACCAGGCACAACACGGCAACGTACAGAAAACTACCGGCAGGCCCTACTCCACTTTATTGCGGCCACCACAAGTGAGATGGCGTTGCCTGTTATTTGACCCCGTTAGAATTAAGACACATCGTGTAATTAGCGAAGCGAAGCGTAGCTCGGGTGATTCACTAATCTGTAGGTATAAATTGCTTAGTCATATTTATACTAATTTTGGGCAGACGTCAGTGCCGTCTTTTATATAATTGAGGCCCCGGGCCCAAGGTAATGAAGGGGCTCTTCTGGAAAAGAAGTAACTCAATACAATACAATATATATTTTTAGAATACCTTCTTTTATTTTTATACAACTAAATACTGAAACGAAATTAAAATTCTAATTAAAAGAATATAAACACAATAGAACATAAGAAACCTAAAAAATTAACAAATAGAACATAATTATTGCTACACACTAATAAAAGATTTTTTTCTCGATTTGGTATGGGCGAAGTCCTGTGTTATATCTTCAAAATTTAAATTCACCAATATGTCGCTTTCTATGCACATTAATGATAAAGAGTTTAGCCTCTCTTGTAGCATAGTACTGCGAAGTTCGTTTGTTATCGTGTTTAACTTATGAATGTTTGCCTATCTACCTGTCTACCGGTCTACCTGTCTACCTATCTACCTGTCTACCTGTCTGGAAGTGTAGGAGCTACTAAGTAGCCAGAATGTAAGCAAGGGGCTGGACTCCGATAATATTCCAGCTATATTTGTTAAAAACTGCTCGATATCATTATCTGATCCGTTAACTATTATGCGATTTCAACTTGCGCAACATAAATTTGGTTAAGAATGGAAATAAGGGTGGCTTCCAACCAGCTTCAACGTACGACAATAATGATAATTGTTTTTTGGATTGTATATCTGAAAGTGGAATTATGCAGTATAATTATGTTAAAAATATCAATTAAAGGATTCTAGACCTTGTGTTATCTAACAACGAAGAACGAACACACAGAGGTTTTTCACTACAACCGCCTCCTCTTACTGCTGTAGATCAAAACTATCCTCCTTTAGAAATATATTTTAGATATAAGTTTACAGAACCGCTTATTGCAGCCGCTCAAAATTTTCGTAATTTTACCAAAAGCTGATTATAATGCTATTGATGGTACATTACTGTCTTACGACTGGAATGTTGAACTGAAATCGCTTAGCACTGAGAACTGTGTAAATTTTTTTTATCTAATTATAATATCTGTTATTTCAAAACAGGTACCCATGTTTAATAAGCGATCCTATTGTTTTCCTCTTTGGTTTTCAAGCGATCTAATTAAGCTGATGAGGGAAAAAGCTCTATCAAAAATATAAAAGATATAAATTTCCTGTTGACTATAATAGCTTCAATCGAATCTAAAATCTGTTCTAATACCAAAAGCTTTGGGTCTGGCCAACGTAGTACATTTATACGTTTATTAATTTTTATTAATGATTTATAATTATGTATAGTTATCAAATGAATACATAACTTTAATTTTTATTTTTTTACAAAATTAAATAATGAATTACATAATTATTAGTTGATCAATGCGCCTGTCGGGGGCCCCAAAAAATTGGGGGCCCCGGGCCCGGGCCCGTCGGGCCCGTGCCTAAAGACTGCACTGGCAGACGTCAATTTCTGTGTGATTCTAGTTAACCTTCTGTATCAGGGTTTTCCATGCAATACAATGCTTTTGAAGATTGAATTATAAATATGTTTATCTTTACTTAGACAGATTTGTTTCTTTGGCTGCTTTCTTGGGTTAGTTATCTTAGAACAAAGCATTGCTCATATATGTAATCAAGTAAATTTTCATATAATTTTTGTGTAAACAAACACCATTACCTTCTGTTTTGGGTTAAATCTACAACTTTTTAAAGAGTTCCTTCTTTTGTGTGATGTTGTCTTTAGATTTCTTCGTCTTGTACTTCCTTGTCGATTTTCCATAATGATGTTTTACTATGTTCTCACCATGTCGTCTATGATCTAAGGGTCTTTATTATCTACGTAAGACTCACGTTGCTAAATCAACGCCTAAGTAATATTGAATGTAACGCTACGCGCAAGTAAGTAACTAGTGTCATAAACAGAGGTAATTAGTGTTGTGAGTGGTGAATTATATCCGCAATTTTAATTTAAAAAGCACGCAACTTTAAATCCAGATTTTGGTAATCTTACACTGTGAACTGTTTGGAATCTGGAAGCAATCAGCAGGTAGTAGTTTAACCCTTTTGGGAAACCTGGCTGTCCAATTCCATTGACCACCCGCAGACGAGGAATCGAGTAATAAAACACTCGGATATTGCAAGGAGTTCGGACAGCAGAAGGGTAATAAAACAATTCTAAATGTGTAGCACCAGAGACGGAAAATAATTTTTGATCATACTATATTTAAATACAGACAGGGAAGCAACAAGGATCAGTTCATTCCATCAGATCATTGCAGTTATTTATTCGGTTTGCGATTTTCGGCATTCCCGTGTCTGCAAGTCATCTGGCACGTGTTGAACCCGTATAATTTTCAATCCGTTCTCTGTTGAAATACTAGGGCGTGTTAACTGTTAGCCTATGAAATAGTTTTAATCTCGCACTCTATATGTGGATTTGTATCACTTGCTACATATATGTGTCATCGTTAGTTAATTTTGTTTAAATAAATAAATTACAGTTTCCATAAAGTTTTATCATTTCGACATACTCAGGGTGTTATCATCACCAACTGTGGACCAGCAGCAGCCAAACACATATCTGCCTCGGAAGCTAAATCATGATTGTCTAAAAAGGGTTTGTATTTAAACGTTGAAAAATTACTGTCGGAAACAGCCTAGATGGAATAATTTTATAATCGGGCTAACAACAAAAATCTCTAGTTGATATACATAAATTAACGATCAAAGGCACAACCATGAGGACAATAGGCAAACTTCAAATAGAATAAAAGGCAATACTGAGAGCATATAATTGAATTTGGTGAGATAGAAACAACGGAGAAACGAAGAAAAAAATATATAACATACTAATTCAGAGTGTTGCGTATAAAGACGCGAAAACCACTACGTTACAGAGATCAGTTCAAATCGCTGGAGATGGATGTACGAAGAACGTAAATATAAATATATCAAAATAGGCATTTAACGTGGTGTAATAATATAGAAAGAAATTAAACCGAGAAACGGAAGAATATAAACAACTAAATAAAGCTAGAAACAAACGTATACGCACGACCTAAGAACACATAATACAAGAGTGATTCAGTCAGTGATTGAAGACAACTTGAAGAGGCCTTTATCCAACAGTGGATAGACCAAGGCTGATGATGATGAATAATATAGAACGTGTTTGACGTAATCCAGCAAGTGTCTCTAAAATGGTAACATAGATTGGCTGAACCAACATTCTGAGGCACGACTCATTGCGCTCTTACTATTCATCAGTTATTCAGTCAAGTGCCGAAAGTGGTTAACGTTCGTTAGTATCAAAACCATTTAACAGACACTCGGAGTATGCGGCCATACAATCAACATGCGACTAGAACATCAAAGCATTTAGATACGTGTAAGTGGATCCCCGAGAATAAAAGAAGAGTGAAAGGCCCAGAAAAAGATGGATACAAGCAGTCAATAAAGCAATCGAAAATAAGACGGCAGATAACAGACGCTGGAGAGAATGCTTAGGCAACGGTTAAAATGTTAGGTTAAACCTTATATACAATCATTTAGAAGACTGTGCGATTCTTCTTATTTTTAAATATTATATTTAAGAAGTTGCTTCATAAAACGTTAAATGTGCCCCAGAATGATGATGTATTTTTCGACATTTTACAAGCAGTGAAATCATTTTTGCATTTTGTATTAGCGCTTTCTGAACACTGCACAGTATCTATACCGTTTCTTAAGCTGATGTTTAAGCGTTAGCCCGCTAGTATTGTATAAGGAAAGTATAAATTTGACCTAGAAGTTTTAAATTTCTGATTTATAGTAATGAACTGTATCCGAATTTACTTCACTGCTAGCTGTCAATGGATACCAGAGATTATCTTTTACTTTCGTAAACAACAGCAGTTGAGGCAAACATGTCTTCAGGTTCTAGTACACAACGAATTATCATATCATTTTTATGTGCCGAAGGTGAGAAAGCTGTTAATGTGTGTCGTTGGCTGTATACAAAATTTTGTGAAGAATGTGTTTCACCAAGTTTAAAATGTATCCAAATTAGTATACGGTACGAGCTGTCTGCTGAATGGTTTGAATTTAGCAAGACTCTCTTTAATTATTTCAAATTGTAAAAGATGCTTTTTTAGAACGAATTTTGCATGTACTATTAAATCTCAGAATATAAACACACTAGCATGGAAAGGCGCCGTTCAAACTCTCGGCCGCAAAATAAAATTTAAAAAGCACGGTCACTGTCACTGTGTTCTGGATTATTCATGATCTATTTTGGGTAGATATCTTAGTTGGAGTATAATTGTCCAGTTTTATAATCTACTTCTTTTTAGCGTTAGAGAGACTATGAGAAGGAAAAAGAAAGAAATCATGTATGAAATATGGAACCTACAAGAATGGAAAACTAAAAACAAATAGGTAATGTCAGAATTTAGAAAGATGGAAACAGATATAATGATAATTAGAGAGACCAAAAAGAAGAAATCCGAAAAAGAAATGACAAATTATATCTTCCATTACTCGAGCGAAGTTAAAAAACAGACCACAAAAGCGGCAGTGGGAATCCTGATAAAGAAAAGTAGGTAAAGCAAAGTCAAATAGGGGAATCCGTAAACTGGAGAATAATAAAACTGAAAATAGAGAATTACGGAAGAGAACGTATAATAACTGAAGCATCTGGACCAACGAAAGATCGTAAACTAGCAGAGAAGGAACATTTAATGGAAATCCTGCAAGAAGAAATAGAAAAGGTACACAGCCAACACAAGAAGTAATTATAACAGGATACCTAAATAGAAAAGAAAAAAGAGAACTACCACAGACTAGGACGATTTGGAAAGAAAATTATTAAAAAGAACGGAGAACGAATACATGAAATATATTAAATTAATGATCTGAAAATAGCTTATGCTTTTTATCCAGTTAAATAAATCCACAAATACAAGTGGATTCAAGAAACCAGAAGTATTAGATCAGTCATAGACTAAAAGAAGATCACCATCTGCATTAAAGACGTCCGAATAAATAGGGGGGCGTAACAGGACAATGAACTTCTAAAGGCAACAATGAACTTTCCGTAGATCTGAAATAAACCATATAAAAAGGCAGAAACGAAATTTGAAACTAACGAAAAAGAAAGCAAATTAAAGCAGAAATTAGACGAATTTAATTATAAACACATCAATGACACGTATGAACATTCAAAAATTGTATAAAGGAATCAGCATTTGAGACAGTAGGCGAAGAAGAAAAAGAAGCAGTCAATATTAAATTAGTACAGTTGAAAAAAACAATGGAATGTATAAGAGAAAAGAAAGAACTCTACAGTAAATGACTGAGCGTAAAATCGCAAGATTGTCTGCAGAATTATAGAGAGAATGGTAAGAAGTAAAAATATCGGTAAGTAGGAAAAAAATAAAAGTGGGAAGATACATACCCTAACATCGAGCAGCAATTCGGGGAAGCAAGGAACTTAGAGTTCTGGTGAGTACTTAAAGTACTCAGTAACAGCACAAAAGAGAAAATACAGGTAGTATATTGTCGAGAAAAACCATGGAACACATATTATACAGATTTGTGGAAAATATAAGATCAGCCCGACTGGACAAGCGAAAATGGTTTGAATCAGAAGCAAACAAAGCTGAAACTGCATCCGCCAACAAAAACATGCGAGAACTGTACCAAATAACAAAAACTTTCTGCAATAGTGAACACCTCAAAAACAAACCGATACAAGACGAAAAAGGACACCTTATCTCAGGCAAGGAAGACTAACTGAAGAGATGGTCCGAGCATTTTAATGATGCACTGAATGGGGCTTCAGATCTACTAGCTGGTGAAGAAGAACAGTGCCCACGTCAGCGTAGGAGAAATATTACGGTGGATCCACCAAGTCATGCCTAAGCCATAAAGACGATAGAAACGCTTAACAACAAAACGACCGGTATCGATAATATATGCGCTGAACCCCTCAAGACGAAGTTTGTACTGTCGGCAGATATATGGACGCCAGAGAGAATGGTATAAGGGAATCATATATTTATTTACGGAAACAGGTGTTTTAGCCTGTTGTAGCTTTGGGATAATTTTTGGTTTGCGTGATACTTCCTGCTTAGTCGGATATCGAGGTGGACTTCCAAATATTTTACTGCAAATTCTGTAGAATTCCAAGGTATTACACTATTAATTATATGTACTCTGTCAGGATCGCTTACTCTTCGTAATGTGAATATTTTAGCTTGGCATTTATCTGTGCGGAAAAGTTACAGTGAAAGCAAACAAAAAAAAACAAACCCGCTGGTGAAATGAGGAGGTTAAGGCGATAATAAGAAACAAAAAGCTTGGATAGGATATCTTCAGACGAAAATGCAGACTGATAAACAGTTATCCAATACTGCAAGAAATGAGGCCAAATAGACATTTAGAAGGGTCAAACAAGCAGATTGGAAGAAATTTGAAAATCAACCGGACACCAAATTCAGTGACGATAATGGGAGAGAATTTTGAAACACATTTAAAAGAATAAGCGGAAACTATGGAAAACAAGTTTGGAGCATTTGAAACAGCTAAGGAAAAGTGGAGGTAGAAGAAGAAAAAATATTACAAACATGGGTAAAATATTTTACTGATAAATTTACTGAACAAAACATCGTAAGTAGAAGTGCATGAAGAAGAAGAACGAGATATAGGGATAGAGGAAATAAAACAAGCTATATATAAAATCAAAATGGGAAAAGTAGATGTTCGCCACGGAATAGCTTCGAAAATGATTAACTACGGAGAAGCGAGCGTCAAAAAGTGGAGGGTAAGGGGAGCAGGTACCAAGAGATTGGGACATAGTGCCAACACACAAAAAGGAAACACAAATATGTACGATAATTATAGAGCAATATGCATATCATCTGCGGTACAAGAGATATACCCAGAATCCTGGAAAGAAGATTAAGAGAAGAAATAGAGGAAACTTTGATAGAAGAAGAAGCAGGATTTCGACCACACAAACAAATACAAGACCACATACACGTATTAAGGACACCTATGGAAAAAAGACTAGACCGAAGAAAACCACTAGAGCTGGCATTCATAGACATAAAAGCAGCGTTTGATAGTCCCCAAGCAAAGTATATAGAAAGCACTAATGCAACTGGAAACCGCAAACCAGCTGCAACTAGCTATTAAAAGACTGTATGAAAGAACAGAAGGAAGAGTAAGAGTCAAATGTAAATAATCAGCCCACTACTGTTCATATTAGTAATGAACCAGATGGTCTAAGAACCAATATTAGGCATTAAGATAGAAAACTGGAATATGAAACCAATACTGCTCTAATACCTGGTATACGCGTACACGCGTAAGTTACAGCAAGGAGTTAGCAAACGGAATAGAACTATAGAAGAATGGGGAATGGAAATAAATACAAACAAAAGCAAAATAATTATGGGTCGAACAATTGGATTAGGTAATACAAAACAAAACTAGTAGCAAAATAACTGCAGGAGAAATAAAATATCTCAGAAACATGGTAAGGGAACTGAATGGGGAGTAACAACAAGAGGATTGGATATAAATTTCAAGAAAGCATAATATTATTTTGAGTACAAAAGAAGAAGCTGTAAAGAATTAGATATGAAGGACGGACGAGAAATAAAAGGGTCTGATAAATATAAATACCTAAGCTTTATTATATCAAAAAACCGGAAAAACAGAATTGGAAATTAAGAACAGATTAGGACACACCAGAAATTACATTAAATATTAAAACTTTTGTGGGACAGTCTACTGCTAGTCTCTAATATAACAACATATGCAGCGAAAAACTGGGCAATAAATGAAAACATACAAAGTAAGATCAATGAATTTGGAGAAGGGGCTGTATGATAACAAGGTTGGAGAGGGAAGAACTAAGGTGAAGAATTGGAGTAGAAAATACACGCGTACACGAGTACATCGAGGAAAAAAATTGACTTGGTATGGACACGTTAGAAGAATATATAGAAACAAATGGATAGGAAGAAGAAAGAGAGGTAGGAATCGAAAGTCTTGGAAGGAGTAATTGTAGATGAAGCGATGGAAAAGAGATACCTGGAGGAGAGATAGAGATAAACGGAGAAAATGATATAGCGAAACATACAGCGACAGCACAACATATGAAACCACATATTCAATTCTTAATGCTGAATACTGACTCGACTATGTAGCTCAGCATGTAGTAACCTGTTTGGCACATACCATGGTGCGTTGACTATCGCGCGAAGCACTTTATTTTGAAATTTCTACAGTATTTCTATGTTGAATGTACTTGCAAAACGCCATAGCGGTGCCCTTATTTTCAGTTGACAGTTCCGACTTTCTGCTAATTAGCCAATACATTTGGCAAAATTTTATACCCAGTCGTTTTCTTTTGTCAAATATATATTTGTGCCATGTTAGTCGCCTGTCCAGGTGAAGACCCAAGTATTTGATTGTTATACTTTGTTATATATATATCCTCCATTTAAACCCTCAACTGGTAACGTGTAAGTTTGAAGCACAACTAGTAACGTGCAGTCTGTGAGGACTGGCACACCTTTGAAACGAAACAAAATAAACTGTTTTAATTACTTTTTTAAATATATATATATATATATAGAGGTTTGTTAAGCATATATTGTTTAGTAATAATAACCGAAAACTTAATGTAAAGAAAAAATTATAAGATAATTTTTAACTTGAACACAAATTGGCAATGTACTTTTTACCAGACCAAGATAAAAAAAATTTAAACTTTTCATCAAACGTTATTTATTTATTTTCCGATTAATAATAAATAAAACAATGCATTTGTAAAAAAACCTTAAAGAAATATTGTAATTCGCAGGGCCTGCATGCCTACGAGTGGCAAAAAATTCTCACGTAAACCGTAACGTTCCGTCTCACAAACTGCACTGAACTATAAATAAAACACATCTCCAGCGTTAGTTACCCAAATTTACCAATGATTGTGCGATAGGTGGGGCACCAAGAGGAGAAAGATATGACCAGCTTTCGACTGAGATGGATGATGATAAAACAGGAAACGAACAGGACAGATCTACCCCTAGGTGCCTCAACCCCCACCTATTTTTATATCTGAAGTCAGTAACATTAACCCGTTAACAACACTCCTAAACGCACTTGCAAAGGACAAGTATACAATTAAAGCTCTTAGCAATGAAGAAGTTAAAATACAAATTGCAACCAGCGAAATGTACTCTGCTATAATTAAGGAACTGACTGAAAGAAACACACCAGTTCACACATACAAGCCTAAACAAGAAAAGAATTATAAAGTAGTTATAAAGAACCTGCATCATTCTACTGACACTACTAAATTAAAACAAAGCTTAGAACAACTGAGACATAAAGTAGCGAATGTATGGAACATCAAAAATACTAAATCCAAAAATCCACTCCCAATGTTCATTATTGAACTGAAATAGCAAGAAAACAACAAGGAAATCTACAATAATAAACTATTAACGCACACTCGCGTAGTAATTAACCCCCCCCCCCTCCCCGCCATGCTAACAAGATCATACCACAATGCACAACTGCCAGCGCTTTGCCATACAAAAAACTATTGCTAACACATTTCACGATGTGTTAAATGTACGCTATTCCATAAAACAACTGAGTGCCGCGCAAAACAAAAGATGATGAGGTAGCTTGTGTTAACTGCAGGGGTAACCACCCCGCAGATTACAGAGGTTGCATCATCCACAAGCAGCTACCCGGGGTAGAGAAACGATATCCGAACAGCCAGCCGTAAATCCTACGCCCAAGCTGAAGTACAGCCAGGAATATCGTATGCATCAAAAGCTACCCATATCACGAATGAGACGACAAATCAACAAGGCCAAATGCTGCAAACACATCAACAAATACATGACATAACAGAGCTAAGTAATACGATGAAAATGCTTGTTACTCAAATGGGGACAATAATGAATCTTCTCACTACACTGATTACAAAACTTTCATAATGCTTCACACACTTAAAATTGTTGCATGGAACGCCAATGGCCTATGTCAACATGATCAAGAGGTTGAAATGTTCGTTGAAAACAATAATATTGACATGCTGCTTATCTCTGAATCTCACTTTACTAACCGAAGCTACTTTAAGATTCCTAAATATAATTTATACCACACTAATCACCCGGACGGTACAGCGCACGGTGGAACAGCTCTAATTATACGGAGTAACTGTGACGAAGGATGAAGGGGTGGCCTTACCTGGTGGCGAAAGTTGTATTTGTTATTTTGCCGGCTGGTAGAAGTAAGATACATATCATCTCGAAGGAAATAGATACTGCTCCGCTGTTTCCTCGATTCCTCGCAAGCCTTTGATAAGGTGTGGTATGAAGGGTTATTTTACAAATTGAAAAACTCCCTTCCTCCTCAAATATACCTCATCCTCAAATCCTACTGGACTGATAGGAAATTATTCATTAAATATAAAGATGCAACTACTGACCTCCAGCCGATGCATTCCGAAGTCCCGCAAGGCAGTGATCTGAGCCCCATACTTTATCTGCTGTACACAGCCGATTTTCCAACATCGAGGCTAACCGCAACAGCCACTTTTGCTGATGACATAGCAGTGCTAACATCCCATATACGACCTGAAGAAGCGTCCAGATATCTACAAACACACCTAAGCAAAATACAGCAATGGCTCAAACCCTGGAGAATACAAGTAAATGAAACGAAATCGCAACACATAACTTTCACGATGAAAAGGTGAAACTGTCCAACAGTAACGCTTAATGGCCAACAAATTAAGCACGCTGAATCTGCCAACTACCTTGGACTTCATTTAGACCGCATGCTGACATGGATAAGCGTAAACAACACGGCCTTAAATTAAGTAAACTATACTGGCTAATAGGTACAAGCTCGAAACTATCACTGAGTAACAAACTCCTAGTATATAAAGTCGCCCTTAAATCCCATATGGACTTATGGAATATCACTATGGGGAACTACGTGCAAGTCCAATGTTGACATCTTATTACGTTTTCAAACTAAAGTGCTTCGTGCTATGGTTAATGATCCGTGGTATGTACCCAATCGAGTCTTACTAAGTGATCTGTGCATCCAAACAGTGAAAAGTGAAATTCAAAACTATGCCAAAAAGTACAGACAGACTGAGTGCTCATCCAAATGTACGACGAAGAACCTAGAAGACTGAAAAAGTTCAAACCATCAGGCTTGCCGACACGATTTGACTAAAACTTGTATTGTTATATTCTAGCATATTCATCCTAAATCCCTACTATTCTTGTCTCAGATAGAATGTATCTAAATGGTGAGGGTTCATTGGAACCCTCCTTCGCAAGCCTGTTGCAAGGCAGTTTAACTATACTGTCATATTACTTGTAAACATTATATACCACTTATTGCCCTGTAGGGCGTAGGGCAGATTGTAGGCAAATGGAGTTATAATAATAAAAAAAATATCTTTGCGACTATTGTCATTTTGAACACCTTAAATACTACACGGGAGACAGATATTCAAGTAGAATGAGAAAGTGATGAATCAATATGGCTTGGCAGGCAACCACAAAACTTTACTCAAAAAATACAATTTTTTTCTTAAGTTTGTGCTGTGACTACAATTACTGTACAAGAGTTCAAGTTAAGCTATTCATTTTATAAAACAGTTCTGTTCACATTTAGTAATTTTATAGACGGCCTCAAGCGAAAATTATTAAAACATCTCAAAATTTATCACTTTCTTGTTTTTTAACAGCGGCGTTATTGATCAGGCTGCCAATTTTAGAATCAGGACGACAATCAATATCGATTAACTTTTCAGAAAACATCCCTGAGGTACCTGCAAATAAATCAGCCCGATGCCGCCCATGTGCCGGTTCTCGGAAAAGAATACCCAAGGAACGCCACTGGTTCAAAAGTTAAAATGCAAGGTGATGGGCGGCCAGCGGCCTGCATTGATTGTATTGGAACATAAGGGGGGGGAGCGGGGGGGCCCACATCGTCGCTGATGAAGTCATTAAGTCCGGCCGCGGGCCCCCGGCCGGCGACACGACAGGTGCTTTCGCCGTGCGTGCGGTCGCCAATCTTGCAGAACACCCATGGCCCTTTGTAAAACCAATTTATATACATCCAGTTGCAGAAACCACGAACGACTTGTATTTGCTTTATTTATACTCGCGAAACGACCACATCCTAAAGGTATTTAGGATGCGTTATTTACTCGTGCTACGGGTGGTGTTAAATTATTCATTGCGCAATTACTGGCGCAACTGCAGGCTTTTCTGTATTATACAGTTATGTACCAGGAGTTTATATTCAACAATAGAAATAATATTCTGGAGCTATAATTAAGCACATTAAAAGTATTTGCTCAATTGTAACGTTCTTCATTACTGGTGTATTTCAGGAAAATACATAAATTATTAAATAGCTAGTGATTAAGATATCTCCTATGAAACATCACTTGATGCATTTTAAGTTTTTGTAAGATTTTCACAACAGGTACAATTTACAAAACATGTGTGGCAAAATCAGAGCTGACGCAATTTGTACTAAAGTATGTATCCCTAATAGTCATGGTGGCGTTTTTGGGGTAGTTTGTATATGACAGAAATTAAAACCTTGAATATGATGAAGTATAGCCTCTATTAGATATTAAACGATTTTAGACGTATGGAAACAGTATCAAGTCAAAATGCAATAGAAGAGAAGGAAAATGATCCGAAGGATTAGACAATCAAGCATTGATCAATTTTTACTCTTCA
>CALNHX010010785.1:0-37315 GCA_940337035.1 Agriotes lineatus | reverse complement strand
TTACGAGATAGGAGGATGGTTCGTCCGACATTTCTGTTCCACTTTTTCATCTTCGATCCAAATCTGAAGTAAAGAAATATTTCGAAAAATTACATAGATGAAGCAATACACATATCGAAGCTTGTCCGCCATTTGTCGATGTTCCTTACGAGATATTAGATGAGTTCTTCAGACATCCCATTCTACTTTTTCTGTTCTATCCGAATGTAAACAAAATAAAAATTCCGAAACAGGGAACACACCGAACGAACATACATTTGACACATAATTAACAAATTCAGATACGAGTACGACGCCGTTTTACGGAGATTGTGAAAATAGGATCTGAAAGTTGAAGATACAACTTCGTGGATATTTATTTTTTGCATAGGCGATTCAATATCAATTTTAAGTTCCGGGTTTTGGCTTATGTTTATTTGAACTTCTACTGTTTCTTATTCTTTTGTGTTTTACTAAAATATCCCACCCGTCAGGTTTTTTAGTAGATATAAATTGTTCTTTCAATTTACTGTAGTACACACAAGAAAGTTTTATTTAGTTTACATTAAACAATTGGCCATTTCTTGAATAACGATAATCTACGGAGGACGACCTACTGCAACCTTCATTTCCTTCTATCTAAGCAATTTTTTGATCCAGAGCACGATTATATCTCATCCGAGTTAGCTTGGTGGGAGGAATCTTAAATTACATTACTAATTACCAGTTCGCGCCGCAGCAAGGAAGAGTGTAATCAATAAATGCACCGTCCATATAATTTTCAGAAACGTTAGCTCGAACTTGTTTGCTATCTGAAGCTTTTTCCGGGTGGGTTTATTATACTTTCGCAAATTAGGCGAAATCTAGATTACTTCATGAAATTATATCCTTCTTATGAGCCACGGCGGAGATGTAGTGATCGATAAGTCTTGATTAGAATCCGATTCTGTGTAATTAGCTGCACTCCTCTGCAATCTTCTTGTCTATTTACTTTTAACGTCTTGTACGATCGTAATTGTGTGGAAACTGTTTGTGCTGGATCCCCGGGTATCATGATACCAGGCAATTAGAAGTAGGTAATTATTCTTTTGTAATACAGGATGGAGCTCGATGCTAGGATGTTGCCACCAATTGTGCTTTTAGCTACAGTTATAGGGGAGCTATCAATCAACAGTTCATTGTTGAGAGTTCTAGATTTTTAGAAAAAAGTTACTTGCACGCCTTTTTCATATAGTTTCCTTGCTTTTACCTTCATTATTGTAGATGTTTGTTTGGCAGCATGAAGGTTTTAGATTGAGGTAACCTACTTAACTTACTGTATTTTTGAAATAACCAGATACATTTTACAAAAAGTGATACTGCTAATTACTACCTTATCTAAATTAGATCCGAATATTGTGCAATACACATTTATTATTTATTCTTAATTAAAAAAATGGTTGAAAAGATTTGCTTTATTTTATAACGTTTAACGAGAATTAATATTTTGCCTTAATTTGAATATTACTGTAAAAGTGTCTTAATATCTCAGAAAGCGTAAAGGAACATGTACAAGCTAGATATGACCAAAAATTCCTTTTTGAATAAAATATTTCTACGTATATCCTAGCCGTTTATCTTATTTAAAGGAGAACTAGTAGGGTGATTGTAGAACTATAAATTTTTTATAGTGCTTTTAAACAGCTGAACGCATTGTGTTTCCAAGAAGTTAACACATTTTCCAGAAAGTTTATATAATCGTCCACCTTTCTCTGGTTATTATTTTTCCAACGATTTCTTTTTCTGGTAATACGCCCCAATTACTGAAGAATTGATTGATTTGCCTTAGAAAGCCAATATATTTTAATTTGTTTTCAATTGCTAAGCCTTAATGAACTCATTACTGTATTTTAGTAAATTTTTAATTAAAATTTCTTATTATTGCAGTATGATTATAATAACCTAATAAACTACTAGCGTTGAGGTATGATACCATATCATAATGTCCTTAACATTTGAATTACTTCCAAAGTTCTAATAGGCCTTTTTAATTTTTACTTCACTTTCAAACATTTGATTTTCTTACCAGGAGAGTATTTTAAGTTGAATCACAGTCCGAAAAACCGCACTTCCACCTTTTTACAAGAGCTGCTGGGTAATGATCCTAAAGTTTCGTCCAATTCGGGTTTTGGCTTAAACTAGCTTGGCTGCTTCTGATCATGTGCGAACACCCACGGCCCTGGATTACTTACAGGCTGATTACAACTCTGCATCGTCCTTCTTTATTCGTAGAATTGTAAATAAAGTTTAGCTACCTGCTGTTAGCTCGTCCGTTGGAAAAAGGTCCAGTTCAAACTAACGTTAATTCAGTTCACTCGCGATTCTGGTTTATGGCTATAGCTTTATGCACTACCTAGTGCTACTTTATAACAGAGTTAGGGCCGGTTCTACAAACCAAGGATTAAGTTATTCCGGGAATAAATGCCCCAGAAACGATTGCTGTAACAAAAGAAACTATGACAATTATACCTCGGATATCGTATTCTAGGTATATACTTGCATTGTAGAACCGGCCCTAAATAATTATGGTGTTTACAATACTGTTTAAAATTAAATACTAATCTATAAATTTACATGAGGGCACGAATGTTATGCGCATCCACGTTAAATTGTTGTCTATTTTTTGTTTGTTAATTTTTGATTGTACCATGGCGATTGTTGCTAGGAAAGTAATTTGTTTTTATTATAGTTTTCTTTTTTACCGACACAACAAAAGTAAAAAATTACCTTTCTGTTTTTATAGGGTATGATTACTATTTGTATAAAATACTGAACTTGCAGGTGCAATAACGAATTGCAATTTAAGTAAGTTACTTTAATTAACCAATACATCTTCGGCGTTTTGAGTCGGATGCAGAAGTACAAAACATTGTGGAAGAATCCTTCAATCAGCAGATACAGTTGGGGAAACAATGGGATAGGTGCCTTACCTGTTACGGTAATTAATTGTAATTATATTTTTGAATACATTTTTACAGACCAAAGATGGGTTTCAATTGAACATATCTTATAGCATGACAGGCCTTAAAAGCGAAAAGCTTGGTGGACAACATCTCTACAAATTTTCCTATCTATTGCTTTTTCTTTCCACTTTCTGATGTTGAGATCTTTTTCCACATTATCTGTCTAGTTGCTCTTCGGTTTCCTCTTATTTTTCTGAATCTCATTCCATCTTCCAGTACTGTTTTGGTTGCACGATCTTAGTAATCGGATTCGGTGGAACTTTACCGCAGTTATATTTGATTTACCGTATAGTCTCATCACGTTAGTATTTGTTCGTCTTTCTCATTCGTTATTTACTCTTTTCCCTCCATAGATATTCCATAAGATTGTTTTCTATATTTCTAGTACTTTTATTTAGTGTCCATAACTCGCATCTATATAGCATCACCGGTTTTATTACAGTTTAATACACTTTCACTTTCGCATTCCAGGATGCATTCTTAGATTTTAAAGTTTGCTGCATGCCACTCGCACTCCTAGTACTTTTCATTAATATTTCTTTTATTTCTGTGATATCGTTGTTTGGCACCAAGTTGTAGTATTATCAGTTATGATTATTATTTACCGTGCCACTTGAGATATTTTTAAATTGATTTGCATTATATTTACTTACAGCAATATATGTATTTTTATCTCTGTTAGTTGTCCTTCGCTTCTTTTGCTTTCATAAAATTGTAAATAATAATATCTCGGGAGACCTCACTCCTAGAGAGCACGTCTTCCGGGCGGTAGATGAGGAAAGTCCTGGAGACAGGATTGCCTTGAATATTCACAATATGCGGACGTAGACCAAAGGCCGGTTGTACCGAGGTAACCGGGCCCATCTTCATCGGGCTAATCAGCTATAAGGTGGAAGGATTAATTCAGATAAACACGGATGGTCTCGAACTAGGACGGAACGATTCAAGATGAACGGCGAGAAAAAAATTGAGAATAACTGAGAATAACAGAAGAAATAAGGAACTACAACTTGCAGATTGTGGGGTTAAGCGTAATTTAAAAAAAAAAGAAATGAAATACAAACATTACAAAACGGGTGCATTCTAAGATATTCAGGAGTAACAACGTGAAGGGCAAAGAAAAGGGTAGGAATAATAACATCAAGTTCGAAGGGCAAAAAAAGGGGTAGGAATAATAATATCAAGTTCAATAGAAATGATAGTAACAAACTGGAAAATGATAAGCCCAATAATGATAACACTAGATCTTCAGTTGAAAGAAACAGTAATGATAATATAAACATACGCTCCAACTAAAAACGAACCAATGGAAGAAGAAGAAACCTTCTATAACAAACTACAAAAATCTGTAAAAGGCTTTACCCAGAACTTCCGACGCCCGAATTAGATCAATTTGCAAATTAAAAAAAAATGTATTCCGCTGGGGTTTGAATACGGAACCCGCCGCACCTGCATAGCGATCGGAACCGCATCTCCCCAGCGGATGTAACTGCAGCGAAATTCCAACTGCGACATCAAGCCTTATAGAAATAAGTGCTGCGCGCGCCTCTGTTGAACAGAACGGGCTTATTGTTGAAACGTTTTTACTCTTTCGTGACATTTTCCTGTATCGGTTGAGTCCTATTTTCGGCAAATGTAAAGCCTGACCTATGTGAAAGTTATTACTTTCTTCTATTTCAAAATTAACCCAAAAATAAACAAACTTTTATTTATTAAGGTGCTCACCCTGTGAATATTTGTATGAAATTGTACTGGTTTCATGCGAGGTAGATAAACGCATGGGGCCATAATTATACCGATGGGGCCACAATTATACAGTGAATTTATTTTAATGGTTAACATAGCAGTTTCGTTTCTATGCCAGCATTTAATCATACAGGTCACTTCCATAGTTACCAATGATATCAATAGATTAGAGCGTTTATTTTACGAGTTAACATAGGAATTTGGATTAGGGACTTGCTAATGAGAAACTTTAATTTTGTTACCGGAATGTAGGTATGCAACTAAAAAGTACATATGTAGGAACAACTTGTGTGTTGTATCTTTTCTTCAGTGGTATACATTAGGATAACTTTTAATTGTCTTTTTGACAAGTAATAATTCCTATGTTAACTGCTAAAATATACGCTCTAATCTATTGGTCTCATTTGTAACTATGAAAATGACCTGTATGCTTAAATGGTGACATAAAAACGAAACGCTTATGTTAACTATTAAAATAAATTCCCTGTATATAACAGCAATGAGATAACATGAACAAGAATATAACACGTATTGCTTGAGTAAGAAAGAGATAAACATAGTAGCAAATATTCGAGAAACCTTGACGCTTAATTTAATTATGACATTTATCAAGTAAACATGACTACTAGAATAATTTTATCGTATGGCCATCTCTTTCTTACTCAAGCATTCTATTTTGTTATTCATGTTATCTCATTGCTGTTATATACAGGGCGTAGAAATGCTTTACGCACCATAAGGATTTCAATGGTAATTTTTTCATATGAAAATATTTGCTTTCCTAATTATTTTAGAACAAACTTGTATGGAAGTTTTTTGTACAGAAAAATGTTCTGTATCCATTTATGCCAGCATTTGTCATTTTACTTTTCGGAAAACCGAAAATTTAAAGCAATAAAATTACCATTGAAATTATTGAAGCATCTCAAAGCATCAACAAATTAGTTTGTTGTTTATTTGTTTGCATCTGTCAAATGTAGCGGCAACCATGGCACTTATTGCACCTGATCTGCTTCCAGCATACCACCACTTCACAATTTGCACCGATTTTTGAAAAAATGATAATTCTAGTTTCTTTCATTATTAGGTTTTCTGACGTAAACTGACAAAAATGATGGCATAAATGGATGCAGAATCATTTGCTCTACAAAAAACCTATTTACAAGTTTGCTCTAAAATAATTAGGGAAAACCCTATGGTGCGTAAAGCATTTCTACACCCTGTATAATTATGGCCCCATCCGTATATAACAGCAATAAGAGAACATGAACAACAAAATAGAATGCTTGAGTAAGAAAGAGATGACCATACAAAATTATTCTAGTAGGCACAATTAGTTGACAAATGTCATAATTAAAATGAGCTTCAAGCCTACTCGTATATTTGCTACTATGATTATCTCTTTCTTACTCAAGCAATGTGTGTTATTTTCTTGTTCATGTTATCTCATTGCGGTTATATATAATTGTGAACCCATCGGTATAATATGTATGCAAAATATCGTCTTCCCCCGACAAATAGTTTTTGAGCTATACTGCCAACAGACAGACAGACCGACAGACGAAATTAAGAAAACCACTTTTTCGTCATCTAGGGACCTTGAAACGTGAAGATCTGAAGAAATCTCGGAAGGTGATTTTTTCGTGATTGCAATACTTCCTTCGTCTTTCAGACGAGGGAAGTAAAAAGAAGTAGAAGTAAACATATAATGGTAATGGGGGATTGAAATGTTCGGATAGGAGATAAACCAGAAGAAGCTTTCGGAATGATGTGCAATCAAGTAGAGGAACAAACTCTAAGCAACAATGGCGAGCGAATGATTGAGTTCTGCATAGATAATCAACTTCTGATAGAAAACACTTTCTTCAACACAAACTAATAGGTACATAATTATACATTTAATAAAGAAGCAAGGCAGGTAAAAAACGTCAAACTCTATGTAATATACGACATCATTGCAAGGTACGCAGTACTGGACACAAATTCCATATATTTAATAAAATCAATTGATAGTGAAAGTGATAAGAAGCGCAGAATTAACGACAGATCGGGACTACTAGTAGTCGATACAAAATTCAGGGCAAAGAGTGCAAAAACTTAAAGCAAGAGAATTCGAGGACTAACATAATGAATCAAGATACAAAAAGCTTCTCCAACAGAGACTAACTGCCCAAGAATAACAAGAAACAGAAACAAACGCCATATGGAATATAAACGAACGATGAGAAAGACTAAAAACAACCTTTCAGAAATAGCCAAAGAAATCTGAGGGATAAAAGTAATTAAGCAGGGACATAAAAGAACCAGATGGTGGTACTAAGTCGTAATAGAAAAGATAGGAATGAAGAAAGAACCATGGAAGATGTACCTGAGAACACACAATATAAAAAACAAAGATACAAACAAATGAGAAACAAGGCAAAAGACGCAGTTGGAGAAGCCAAACTAAAAACCTGGGAGGAGTTCGGAGAAACAACAAAACAATCGTTTAGAGAAAATCAGAGGAAGTTCTGGACAATAGTAAAAGGATTAAGAGAGAGCAAAGGACAGTAAGTAAGGAGCATAAGAAATAAAGAGAATAAAACAGAAACATATATCCGAAAAATTCTGGAAGTTTGGAGATAATACTATGCAGACAAATTTAAAAATGATGAGCAAATAGAAAACGAAATAATAAAATAAATTGCAAATATTCAACAAAAGGAAGTTTTGGGAATCCTAGTAAAGGAAAAATAAGTGGAGTCAGATTGGAAATTTTGGAAAAGCAATAGGGCTCATATATGACGTTGTTGCTGTAGGTGAGACCAGGCTTTGTAATAATATACCTAGTAAGAATGTTAATATAACTGAATATTCTTTAATTCGAAGAGATCGTAATTCGCGTGGAGGCGGGGTAGCTTTTTATATTAAAAACTCTATCAAGTATAGCGTAATTAAAATACATTCTAATAGTGAACAGCTCTGGGTTAATTTAAAACTACCAAGCTTATCTTTAGCATTAGGTGTAATTTACTATCCTCCAAATTCATTTATTAAAATAGACGAATTTGTAAAGGAATTTGAAGAATCGCTCATGACCATATTACCCATGTGCGACAATTTAATCGTCATGGGAGATCTAAATTTGAATTTTTTTAAATCAACTGATTGTAGTGTTAATCGTTTTACCGCCTTGCTTAAAACTTTTGGCCTTACTCAAATTATTGATAAGCCAACTAGAATTACGGCAACTTCTGCTACGCTTATTGATTTAATAATTACTAATAATCTAGATATTGTGAACGACTCTGGTGTTACTGACTTTCAAGTTGCTGATCATTTTCTTGTATATTGTGACGTCAATGTCCCAGCTGACAAACCACGAACGCTATACAAAACTTACTGTGATTTTAAATATTTCAATTTTGATAACTTTTCTGCTGATATGCAAGTAATTCCTTGGCAAACTATATTTTATCATGACGATGTAGACGCTAAAGTAAAATTTTTAAACGACAACTTAATCGAGTTATTTGACAAACATGCGCCTTTTATTACCTCGCGTATTACCAAACCCAAAGCACCGTGGTTAACCGACAATCTAAAATTGTTGATGTCTTTGCGTGACAAAGCTTTAATTAAATTCAAGAAAACTAGAGAAATAGCCCATTGGAATTATTATAAAACTCTACGCAATCATGCTACATATGTTGTTAGACTGGAAAAGAAAAATTATCTGAAATATTTAGCAAGCTCTTCCAATTCCAAAACATTTTGGAGAACTCTCAAAGACATGAATATTTGCAGTAACCCGAGGGTTTATAGCATTCCAGAGAATTTGTCAAATGTAAATGATATAAATGATTATTTTATTGATTGCATTCCTAATAATAGCACTCCCCCTCTAAATTGCATCTCATTTTACAAAAATAATATAAAACCTGAGGTGGCCAACACATTCAAATTTTCTTCAGTGTCACCTACGGTAGTCCTTGAAACTTTTTCTGCTCTTACTTCCAATTCTACTGGATTGGATCAGCTAAATATTAGATTATTGCGTTTATGTTTTCCCGTTTTGCTCCCTTATATTTGTCACATTATAAATTTTTGCTTTGAAAATAGCATCTTCCCCGCCTGCTGGAAGCAAGCCTTTATCATTCCTTTGCCTAAAGTTAGTAATCCTACTCAACTTAAAGATTTACGGCCTATCAGTATTTTGCCGGTTTTATCCAAAGTTATGGAAAAAATCATGAATTCTCAAATTAAACTGCATTTGAATAAATATAAAATTCTTCCAGATACTCAATCTGGATTTCGATCTGGACATAGTTGTACAACGGCTCTTTTAAATATTACAGACGACATAATTTCTGAAGTTGATAAAAATAAACTAACTATTGTTGTATTACTAGATTACACAAAAGCATTTGATACTATAAATCATGACATACTGTTGGCTATTCTTTCCTTTATTGGGTTCACTTCTAACGCTGCACTATTAATTAATAATTATTTGTCTCACAGATCACAACGTGTTCGCTTATCAGATGAATTTTCCAATGCGAGGGAATTAATAAGAGGAGTGCCACAAGGTTCCATTCTAGGGCCTCTTCTGTTTTCCATATACATTTCTAATTTGCCTAATTCCATTAATAATTGTCAATCTCATTTTTACGCAGATGATACCCAGTTGTATTATTCATTTGAACCAACTAATATTTGTGTAGCAAATGCTTTAGTTAATGCTGATCTTATGTCACTTGTTGATATCTCTAAAGATCACGCTTTGAAAATTAATCCCAGTAAGTCTGCCGTTCTTCTTTTTGGGAGGCCAAAAGTTAGAGATGAAATTCTCTCTCATGTAAATATTAAAATTGATGGCATGACATTACCAGTGTACAGCGAATCTAAAAATTTAGGAATCGTTATTGATTCTAATCTCCGATTTAAAACTTATATTAATAACCTAATTCAAAAATCTTTCGCTAATATTAAACTTTTATATTCTAACAGACACTTTTTAGATTTTCGCACTAAGGTTATGCTGTGTAATTCACTAGTGCTTTCCTTGTTCAACTACGGAGATGCAGTGTATGGTCCGTGCATCGATAAAAATTATTCTTATAAAATTCAAAAAATACAAAATGCATGTATTCGGCTAATATACGGTATTAGAAAATTTGAACACGTGTCGCATAAGCTCTGCATTCTTAATTGGCTGAACATGGAAAATCGTCGGTTATTACATCAGGCTTGTCTCTTTCATAACGTAATGTTTTTTAAAACTCCTGCTTATCTATATAGAAAAATCAGATATAGAACTGACATTCATAACCTTAATTTACGGCACCGCGGTCTGTTAGCACTACAATCACACAGTACTCAATTCTTTGAAAGGTCCTTTTCATATGGTGTTGCATCTATCTACAATAAACTACCAAACTATCTTAAAGCCTACCCCCCTTCGCGATTTAAGAAGCACTGTAAGCTGTACTTGCTTGGTTTGCAGAACAGTGGTAGAGGATTCTGATGTGCCACGCTCTTAATTATTTATGTTTTCTTACTTGTTTTTGTAGAATCGCCGTTCATGTTTATCAAATTTATATATTGGTTTTTTTTTTGGGTCAAGTGGAGGAGCAGATGGTTCTTTTGATGAGCCAATCTGAACTTTGCCCTTGCACTTAATTCTCATTTTTGTTTCATTTGTGTAGTACTATGTAGTATATTATGTGCAATAAAGACTATTATTATTATTATTATTATTATTATTATTATAAAAGAACGTGGAAGATACAGCTAGATTAAATTGGACTAGTTCAAAACCTTTTAAAATGAAGAAGGGAATAAAACAAGAGCCTGGGTCCACTCCTGTTTGTTTTGATAATGGACGATATAATAAAGAAATCCAAGAGAAACGCAAGAAACCTCAAAGTGGGAAACTACAACATGCAACCGGTACAGATACAACATCTGGTCTATGCCGATGATGGTATACTATTTGCCAGCAATGAAAGAGACTTATAGCAACTACTAAATGAATGGAAAGAATAATTAGAAACCAAGGGACAAGAGACGTGAAGATAAAAAAAGAAGTATTAAACAGTGTAATCAAAACAAGCAAAGTGTACTATCAAATTAATCATACTGTAGTGGGAAAAAAGAAGTCAGTAAAAAGGGGAAATTACATCTCTACAAAACAGTCTATATACCAACTCTTACACATGGAGTTGAAAGCTGAACCATGATTGACAAACAAAAATAAAAAATAACGGTAAAAATGATGCGATACCTCAGGAAGATACAAGGAAATATAAGACGAGACAGGATCATCAATCAGGTAACAAGAGAAAGAACATGTGATGCGCAAAATAGGAAATACTCAACTCAAATGGCTGGAACATATTCAACGTATGGCGAACGATAGACTACCAAAACGAACATATGAAACGAGAACAGAAAGCAGGAGACCGAGCAGAAGACCAAGAAAAATCTGGTATGACAACCTAACCGAGACAGTATCAAAACGAAGGAAAACACTAAAAGAAGTAAAACGGATGGCAAGAGATAGAAACACCTATAGAAAATGATCAAGGTCCAAACCCCGATGCTGTAATGGCACTAAAGGGAAAAGATAAAGCAGAAGAAGAAGTAAATATTAACAATCCATTAAAATCTTGTGCAGATTAGTGCCACCAAGATTTATCATTTCATCTATGGAATAACTCATTTCACTTTGCCCTACTACGATAAATGTTTCAATGAGCATCATTAAAAAACTGTCAGTACTCTCTCTGTAAAAAGTGTGAGAAAACGTTACAGAAATGGTTAAATTTGGTTCTTGAATAGCAATATTCATTATCTTCTTTTATCATCCAGTATGCTGTAGTGCAATAGCAACAACCAATTTCTCTGTACTCATTATAACATGGAATTCTACACAATGGAAATAAATGATCAACACTGTGTCGAAGCATTAACATCCTCATAACACCTTGAATCAGTTCATTTCTCCTAAGGCAATTGTGTATAATAAAGTGGTTGCCTACGCAGGTCTGCCATTGTGTGCTTGCATACTTTGACATACTATATATAGAGAAAATGACTTCGAGAAATTAGTAGGACAACGTCTAGGATAATGGACCAAGTAAATGCTCGTTGACCAAATAGACAGACCCCTTGCCTGCACCCATTGTCCAGTTAATCAAGTTGTCCATCAATTATATCGGAGAAAGAGGTAGGATATAAATTACCTCTCAAATTTTTATCACGAGGCTTCAAGCATACGACGCTTCAATTAAGATTAAGTTGTTGGCAGGAAATTCTTGTTAATTATTCATAAATCCTCGCTTTATGCGAGAAGCCGTTCAGAACTCTCCGTACAGTATTATGCTCATTAAGGATTATTCTAAGCTGCAGGTCTGGGTTTCCATTTGTTTGGATAAGATTTCGTTATTGCAGTAAGTGGAATATCCAAAGCTATCATAATTATTTATAGTTACAGCAGGTGCTTTGTATGTTTATTTTCTCTGTTGCAACACGTTATGAAGTTTATTCTTTATTCCGTTTAGCTATGTATATTACGCAGTTACTTTTTACAATATTTGCTATTAGCAGAATTTGTTGAGTATATTGTGCCGGACAGGGGTTTTCTAGACAGAACGTAGATGATTTATATTGGAAACCATGTCCATACATAATTACACTTGCCGTTTAAAAGACAAAAATGTTAATGACTCCAGTGGCGGCTCTTGGAGGATTATGATGGTAAGGCCAACTGAGCTTTAACTTCACCTGAGATGAGCAAATAACACGTATATGTGTAATATAATAATATGAATTCATTGCTAGGTCTACCCAACTGCTTGATTTCAAGCATTTCTTCGAGTGAATACGATGAAAAGGATCCATTTAAAAGATTATAGTAGATTATATTATTATAAGTGAGAGAAATGCATCATTATTTGAGTGAGAATTTTGAATCGCGAGTGCCAAAGCACGAGCGATACAATTTCTCACGAGCTTATAATGGCATTTCGCTCACGTGTGATATACGACGTTTCATCTTATACAGTGGCAATTCTTGTGCCTAAACAGTTTGCGCAGTAAATTTATAATTAGTCGCCTATGATTTGTGATATATGTTTGACAGTACTAAAGTGTATTGGCAGTACTGAACTGTATTGTCAATCTATGTCAAATTCGAGGTTCGTAGGTTAGGTTTTGTTTGTTATTTGACACAGATTGACGCAAAACTTAACCTAAAATTTACGAATTTGACATAGCTTGACAGTGCTACCAACAATGCAGTAGTATAAATAATGAAAACTCACTTGTGAATAAAACTTCATTTTAGTCACTGAAAACAGTTGTATAATGTATGGTAATAGGCGCTACTGTAAGATAATTTTTTTTATCCAACACCTCCATATAATAACACTATTATTATGTTGATTTGGCATAAGTAATGTGATATATTACTCACTAGTGAGAGGATATTCAAAAAGTCACTAGTGAGAGAATGTAGAAAGATACCATGAATAAGTAAATTAGATTTAACACTATGTATTATTCAAATTAATATTTACATTGATACTCAACAAATGGTTCTTGTCCGATTGATCCACAGCAATATCGGAACTAGTTTTTGTGCAAATAATGGTTGGTAGTGAGATATTAACAGGAGATGGCTCTTCCACTTGCGCTGCTCCTTGAATCTTTTTGGCGATGCATATTTTGCTTGTAATAGAAGCCTTTATATAGCCCTCTGCCACGGATGATTTTCATCTACCATGGCGTTTAAGAGTTAAAATGTCGCCCCCAGCGTTGGCTAACAAAGTTGCGGACGAACGTCGCAAACTATGGCCAGTATAAGATTCTGCATCTGGAAGTTGTAAGTAAGAAGCTACCGTATTTTCGACAAGGTGTTAATACCCACTGGTTGAATAGTGCACTTTCCATTTTTGTAATTTATAAATAATCGGCCATGGGGGCTGTGTTCAGGGCGCAAAGAAACATATTTTCTATACAGGCCAAGAGTGTCAACAGGAAATCCTTCAGCAATAACAGTAAAACTACGTGACACATTAGTCTTGGTATCTGGGATAGAAATATGCAAATACAATTCCTTGTCCTGTATGTCTCGTAAGTTCAAATTGACAAGTTCAATACATCGGCAGGCACCAAAAACACCCATCAATAATGCAATCTGAAAATAAGAATGCATAATGAATCTACTTAATGAATAAAGAAAGAAAAATACTGGTACCTTCATCATCAAATAATCACTATCAGGTGCTTCTCTTAGGAATTTTTCAATATGATAACGTTCCAAAATTTTCGCTTTTTTCGGTTTGTGACTTCTTGACTTATTTTTCAAAAAATCAATCAATTTTCCATACTTAGAAATGTCAATAATTTTATAAACTTTTAAAGTAGCCTTCATCATAGAGTATTTCTTCCACATTGAGAACGCTGCAGATTTCTTCTGAACATTTAGAAAATAAGCTAGCAACACCTCTTCGTTCACACTAATAATACCTCCGCTATTAGACCACTCATTGAATTCGCCAAACTCTTTGTCGTAATGCGCTTTCGATTTCTTCGGCAGTAAGTTTAAACAAGGCTCGTTCACCTTTTCTTTCACTTTAGCTGGTAGAAATACTTCCTTTTCCATTATATTGACAATCAGGATATTTTGTGAAAATTGACTTTTATCAACAAATAGACAATAGACAACTTACAATAACGATCATTCCATGGCAAACACATTATATATACTGACAAATGCAAGAATTAATTTGTCCAATAAATTTACAAAATAATTACCTACATGAACATATATTAGAGGTGTTGGATAAAATTTTGTATCAAACTCGTGTGAATTACACATTAGTCACTTAAGAAAATTAACCACTCGACCTATCGGTCTCGTGGCTAATATTTCTTACGGGACTAATGTGTAAAATTCCACATTCGTCTAATAAATAACTATTATTAATGTTGGATTCCGGATATTTTATATGCGTAACTCACTCTAACAAGTGCCTGATAAATGAAGGGTATAATTAAAACTAGGTAATAACTAATACAATAATATAATGAGAACTATTAATGAATACAAATAGATGTGATTGAAAATAACACGTATTGTACTTAGGCCAGTCAAATTGTCGAAAATACCTCGTTTTTTTTGACAAAAATACTACCTGAAAAGTGAGCATGTAGTTTTATAGAACAAATCACGTAGAATTGAATGAACTAAAAAGTAACCAGCTGAATCAGTGGAGAAGTGATTCAAAATTGCGCTCAAAGTAATGAAAAAACGGTTTTTGCATATAAAAGAGCAAAAAAGCGATGAATTTTTTCCAAAAAAAATAGGTTTATGTAGTTTAAAAAAACAAATAAATTAAGCTGTCAATGGTCAAAATCGATTAATTAGAAAAAAAGTTATCGCTAAAAAGCCGCTAAAAATAACCGATTTTTCAATTGTTCTTAACTTTTTAAAAAAACCCTATATAACGTTGAAATTTTCAGAAACCATAGTACTCGGTGATCAGAAAACGCACGATTTTAAAATTTGCAAAAATGTTGATTACTTTTTGCATAAATAATTTTTTTAGAAAAAAATACGTTTTCGCAGAAATTGATTTACTCAGCTTGCAGAAGTCGTATAGCAATTAGCCGTATGCTTATTTTGTTTCTTAAGAGTTATACTACCACACACAATATGAGCGCAAATTCTTTTTGCACTTGAAAATATGTGCAATGTAATGTGAAGAGTGATCTTTTTTTATACGCGCACAAATGTTGAATATTTTTGTCAATTTTAATTGTACCTAAATTACATAACCACAATTCGATAGCTGCCAATTTCTCCGTAATTAAAAAAAGATTAAGGTACGACTCATAGAAGCCCAGGAATTTTTTTTATTTTAAATTGCTGCACATTCAATTATTAATATTAGCGGCTGAAATTTGCACACACTTTAGTAGAAGACTTCTAGTGTAATATAACAATTATTTCGCAATTATGACCGTGTATTATTTATTGCGAACCGGTTTACATTCAGCGTCGCAAAATGTATGTTCCGTTCAGAGCGGTGCCGTGGCGAGTAGCGTTCGTTGTGGGGAGAAACTCGTAGTAGGCCGCTCCACTGGGCGTTTACTCGCCCTGCACAATGTACTCAGAATATCCTTCCTTTTTTAAATTATTATGAATGATTCTAATAATTATTATAAGAATCATAATATTAATTAGAAGAATAATTATAGCAACTGATTATTTCATTTCTAAACTGTCATTAAACGTGAAAAATATTTTTATTAAAAATAGGATTATAAGATATATTTAAACAAATTATTTACAAGTAATTGTTACATAATATAAACATCAACATTAAAGTACAAACTCTTGCATATGAGATAACTATTACTGCAGTTTATTGCCCCACCCAGACATATATTGACAAAATATCAACCAAGTATTCTTTGATACACTGGGACTGTGATATATAATTACACTAACAGCCAGTCTTATAAAGACCACTAATCTGAAGTTTATGCGTACACTGTTGTTAAAATAAACAAAAGCGCATTTAAATTCGTAGAAAGTTGACAGCTATCGAATGGTGCTTATGTAATTTCGGTACAATTAAAAATTGACAACAATATTCAACATTTTGTGCGCCTAAAAAAGATCACCTTTCAAATTAAATTTGCACATATTTGCAAGTATAAAAAAATTGCGTTCATATTGTGTGTGGTAGTATAGCTCTTAAGGAACAAAATAAGCATATGCTAATTGCTATACGACTTCTGGCAAGCTGAGTAAATCAATTTCTGCGAAAACGTATTTTTTCCTAAAAAAAATGATTTATGCAAAAAGTAATCAACATTTTTGCAAATTTTAAAATCGTGCGTTTTCTGCTCACCGAGTACTATGCTTTCTGAAAATTTCAACGTTATATAGGGTTTTTTAAAAAGTTAAGAACAATTGAAAAATCGTCATTTTTAGCGGCTTTTTAGCGATAACTTTTTTTCTAATTAATCGATTTTGACCATCGACAGCTTAATTTATTTGTTTTTTTAAACTACATAAGCCTATTTTTTTTGGAAAAAATTCATCGCTTTTTTGCTCTTTTATATGCAAAAAACCGTTTTTTCATTACTTTGAGCGCAATTTTGAATCACTTCTCCACTGATTCAGCTGTTACTTTTTAGTTCATTCAATTCTACGTGATTTGTTCTATAAACTACATGCTCACTTTTCAGGTAGTATTTTTGTCAAGTAAATATCTAATTTGACTGGCCTAACTCGAAGAAGTCATCGTACGTGTCAAAGTTATAAGAATCAAAAACAGTAACTCGAGACGCGCGCTATCACAGCTGCACTCAAAGTGATTGAATCAAACCTGAAGTGCCTCTACATTCAATGCTAAAATATACGGTACCCCCCACCCAAGAAAAGCGCCCTTCCGTGCTTTCCAAGAATATTTCGATACTCAGCATCACTCCGTTTCGCTAATACAATGAAATGCTATGAACCAGTTATTTATTAAAAAAAAAAAAATTTTTTTTGCCGACGACCATAGCTCAAAAGTTGATGTTGCCTTCATTTTCGGAGGCCTATCGTATAAAAACGATCCAAGACTTCAGGAAGGTTCCTGGCGACCGGAATCGTGGTACACATACGAACATACATCCCCCGCACAACACGTTTAGGCACCCCCCAATACGTAGGATTGATCTAGTGGGCTGGGATCTTCACCAAAAGATCCGCACAGCCGAGACGGAGATTTGATATAGTGGGTTCATTAGTCGGTTGGGCTCGAATTTAGAGATATTTGACTCAGAGTGGTTTTCGATATGAGGGAATTTCAATACTTCGTACACTTCGTGTCGAAGTAATAGCCTATCCTTGCATGTATCCCTTCGCTACTTTTCGCCCGCTGGGGCCCACTTCGATCTAGCCCCAATGGGTCTGCGGAAAGCAAGTAGGGACTTTTCCCACAGTCTACCTTATATTCGAGAAATAAAACATTATCATGCTTTGTTTAAGCATGAGAAGAATAATGAAAAATAAGTACAAAATGTGTTTCTCTTGCAATAAAAATTGAACGACTGGTTGGTTATGGTAGGTCATGAGCTATTGGCTTCTTATAACGAGCCGCCATTGATGGTATCAATCGAAAAATAATAATACTGCATCAAACACATTCCGTGTAAATGGTTTTGGCGACAAGAAAATAAATATAAATCTATTGAAGAAGTTTAGGTACCCCTTTTTTTGAGAAACATCGTTAATGCCATTTGTTTTCTAGATTCTTGTTTTTCTTCTACTTCCCTCATCTAAAAGACGAAGGAAATATTGTAGTCGTGAAAAATTACCTGCTTAGATTTCTTCAGATCTTCAGGTTATTCCTGGCTCGAAAACGAAGATACTTTTGGTCAAATATATACAGAGTGAGCACCTTAAAAATAAAATGTCTACTTTCGGCGTATTTTAGACCAAACAGGGTGAACATTTTAAAATGATAGAAAATTGCAACGATTGGTGCGAGTGGCACTCACTGCAGACAGCGACACACACGGATCGTACTTGCGACGGAAGTTCCTTGTAAAGTGTTATAATTCTCCAGCTATTTAGTTTTTGGTGGTAGATCATTTTTCCATTTTCATTTGTAATTTTAAGCATTTCACTTGGCTGAAACATGTTCATGTTTATTTTTTATATCGTTATTTTTCTAAATAATTATTCTGGTTACTAATAAATTTTTGATGTACGCAATATTTATCTAGTTCGGATAATATTCTTGGAATTTTTATATGTTTAAATAGCGCATAAAGATGAGTTTTCAACGCAATTTCCCTATATTTAATCTTGATTTCTCCACCCGGTATACAGCCCTAGTATTAGTTCTTGCTATAACATAGATAGTGATTAAAAAAGAGACACATCTAGTTGCATATGAAATTTTGTTGATGTACATTTTATGTGTTATGTGTGTTTTTATTGTTCTCCAACTAGCTACAGCTTAAGTAGATCTACGGCTGGACAGCTGTGGATAGTTCAAGAATAATAAAGAATATTGCGGTACATACAAATTTTCATGCGAGAGGATTTAAAAGGCAACTAGATCACTCTGTATTTTTTTTATATTTTTCTGTTTCTTTAATGTCCAAACCAGCTATAGCTCTCAGCAGTAGCTTCACCTATGTTACTAACAGTTATAATACGTATTGTCCGCGATGCTCCTTGAATTCATGCAAGCCTTCGATTTGTGTAGTTCCGTAAATTATTTATTGCACTCGTTCAGGACGCACTTCGGGACATAATTATATAATTTTATATAACCAGGTTGTTTGCCGAAAGGGGTTTACAATTGATGCGCGAAGAAAAAGGATTTTGATAAAATGTGACTGGAGTAGCCAGGCCTAACTAACCCTTAGACATTCTTAGCCTGCGTCGTTCACAAGTGAATACACCTCAGAGTTTAGAAGTATATTAAAAATTATTAAACAAATACAGTCTTTATATACAATTGCATGTGTGCCATGTTGCTATTTTTTTTAACTCAAAACCTAGTATTGGTGTAAAACATGACGTTCGCATAATAGTACTTTGCTGGTTAACAATATGTAAATCTGACCTAGTGATAGTATGAAAAATGCGGCAGTCTGCATTAAACTTCCTTATCGTAACGTAACTTGACCTAGTAAGCCGGCGCTAGCTGAGTGTTGTAAACAAATATTATAATCGTCCCATGCCGTGATCTAGGTTTTATATTCTAATTGACACACTTTTGTGTCCGTATAATTTTACTTATCCCATGTTCAAGCATTAGTTTGAACACGTATGAAAATTATAAATGCATGTGTCTAGGAGTTTTTAAAATGTATTTCTAATTTGTCCACGTAAGGTTATTTCAAAGCATTGTGCTCCCCATTGTTCGTTGTGTAATTTTCGTACATAGGTAATTTTCAGTTTTATAGTTTCTTCTCCGTACTACAATTTCACTTTAAACACTGATAACAATGTTGCTTCTAAAGGCATCTCTTAATTTGCCTCACATTTCCCAACCGAGGCGAATCCTTCTCTGAAGTTGGATGGTCTAATTGTTCGATGTCAATCTGTATTCTATTGCGGCGTAGATGATGTGTATACTTTTACACTACCTTGTTTTCCGTTTCTTCTATCTTTGGTTTTGCGTTCTACGGAGACATCAAAAAAGATTGAAGACCACGGGACCAGTCACATCTGGAGATTTAGTGAATTTAATGTTGCATGCCAACATCGATTTGACATTTTAGAGTATGGGCGTTTACGGTGTAGCTTTGAATCGTCATATTGTGTTAATTTTTTCACTTACGACATTTTATTCCCTTTGAATCAACAATAGTTCTATTCAGAGCTAAGTTACTCATTAATGATTACTTTTTAAATTGTTTGAGGTAGTATTTGACTATAATATGGCGATCATTGAATATGTGGCACGCAATTGCTACTTGTCACATTCAGTTTTGTAAATGTGGTTGCCGACAGTGTTACATTGGTTGCATATATTACGTGGTCACGTGATCTTCAACCTTTTTCTCTTATCTCATTCATATTAACAGATATCTGAACTATCTCATCCATTTCTGTCCCAATAAAGGTTACATACTGTGACATTAACTAACACTTTTTTCGACTTTAATGATTTTGGTATTGGTATTTAATTTATTGTACCTATACCATTGCGTTTTTGTAGATATTAATTTTGTGTACCTGCAATCTATGTTTTCAGAATACGGTTTAACTCGATGAAGTTGAAAGATTTATTGAAGAATAGTATAGCTAATGGTCTGATGGAGTTTTCTTTTAGGACTTTAAATGCCGGTCTTATAAAGACCACTAATCTGACTTTAAACTTTAATTCGCTGTTAAAATAACCAAAAGGGCATCAAAACGTCAAGTGCTTATGACATTTTATTCATTAGTAAACAAATTTTGATGCGCTTTTGTTTATTTTAACAGCAAATTAAAGTTAACGTTAGATTACTGGCCTTTATAAGACTGGCTGCAAGACTCCGGAGATAATCATTTGTTCCAAAACCTGACTAACATCCAGTTTGTTGTTTAGAGTCTAGGATGTTAAAAGTTTTGATGAGATAGTTAGGATGTTCGATATTATCTTTTCCTCTCTTTTTTAAGAATTAAGATTTAATTTTTCGTTCAGATGTTGGTTGTTAACGGCTCTAATACGTCCCATATTTCATGTTTCCAAGTAGAACATTTTGTAAGATGGCTAATCATTTATTGTCATTTGTTTTGTGTGTAGGTACCTGTCTCGGCATTTTTGTGCGAGAGTCTGGAAATATCTTCCTATTCACTTCAGGTAATTGTGTTTTTAAACTCTCTATTTCACAATTGGAACAATACTTTTGGGTGTATTGGCTAGTAAAGATATCACGCTCATTTTTAGCAGCTCATCAGTCGTTGTTGGACAATCTGGGGCAGATGCTGCTATTGTGACTATATAGTTTTGTAAAGGCAATAAATGTTGGAGTCGATAGCATTTTGTATTAAAAACCAAATTATAAACAACAATAGTGTATATTATGTTATGATGTTGGTACAGGAGTTCAAAAATCAGATTAATAAGATTAAAAGAATACAGTATTAAAAATTGCAAAGATGAATTTAGAGCTGATTTAAAAAGGCGAGCTGTTTTTCATGTGTTCCTGTGGCGACCTGAGTTCTTGTGTTGATTTGGATCCGGATTCTGGACATCTTGGCAGTTGGGTGTCAGTTGAGGCCTTCGCTGTGGCTTTGAGTGGAGCAGTTTTGTAGCGTGGTGAGTTGCAGAGCTGGATGTATTGGGTTTGGCAGAGGAGAGTGTTAAGTTCAATAAAAGGTAACAGAATACAGGTGTTTAAAATAAGAACTGAAAGAAAATAAAGAGTCAAGTGAGTTAATTTTAATTAAGGAAGTACTTACCATTTGAGATTGTCGAATGACAAATGTAACGATGAAGTACTATTTGTAATTGATTTTTTAAAATTAGTTTGAAGTGTCAGTTGACAAATGTATTGAGTTGTCATATAAAATAGGAACATAAAATTTCATAATATAAGCAATCTAGATTATAAAGAATCCTACTTGATTTTCAGTCAAGTGTTTCTACTGAGGCTAGCAGTAAATACTTTTGATTATACATAATAAAAATATGACTTTAATAGTTATTAAGGTACCAAGGGCGTTATGAGTAAAATAAGAGCCCAAGATTGTTAGTATACTAACCGAGGGCCTTTGGCCCGAGGTGTGTACAACAATCGCGGGCTCTTAGCTCATAATGCCCGTGGTGCCTTCAAGGTTTTATGTCCTACCAATTTTCTTACCTAATTCATATTCATATTCAATTCATATAATTACTATGATACAGTATTTAAGATTGATCTAGTTAGCTGATCTAAGTTAGATTTGTGACATTAGCTGAACTGTCATTAATTTTCATTGTGACAGTGGTGCATAATAAAGTTGTATCCATGGAAACAAATACTGTTAATTTTTCATAATAACCCTAGGTTCTTATGAAGAAAATAATTGCTCTGGAGCGTTATTTTGTATCTAAGATACCTTAAAATAGTCATTAATTTCAATTAATGTACTAGTAGGACATAAATTAATTAAAATTTAATTTAATATAAAAATTTGATTGAGAATAAACTAAAGTAAAGGTGTAAGTCAATTATAACATAACATAAGTTGAACACACAAAGTGGAGCTAATCACCTTGACAATATAATTTATAGTTCTAGCACTAATATCTTTTAAAAATTAGTAGAAAATAACAATATTGTTTATAAGAATGCTACGGCGATTTTGAATTCGACTAGAAACACACATTTTTAAGTTGGTTCTCGATGATTTAAAAATTATATTAATCGTTTTGATCTGACAATAATATTTACTTCAAACAGCATTAGGGCCGGTTGCAGAAAGCAATGTTAAGTCTGGTGTTAGCTAACGCGACGTCAAAGTGAACAAAAACGAATCAAATCTCAAATGCTTATGGTAACTAATACATTAGTAAACAAAATTTGATGCGATTTTGTTCACTTTGACGCGACGTTAGCTAACACCAGACTTAACATTGCTTTCTGCAACCGGCCCTAAGTATGGCACTTTTACTCTATGGTTTAGGGGATTAGGCAATTTACCCATTTTGATAAAATGCCTGATACAACCGGCAGCAACAGTTAACAATAAGTCAATGGTATAAATTAAGAAAATAATTTTAGGAGTGCGCTTAATAAGATATTTAAAAAACTTGGATTTAAATTTAACTAGCTTTTTTGTCTGTTGGAATTTTTAGATTACCTGTAGTCAAAATAATCATTGTAAAAAACAGGAAGCTTCGCTATTTGAAACTTGTTTATTTAAAGATCAGGTAGGCAAATAATGATTACCGTATTATTTGTGCATATTTACCCAACTCCGATTCAATAACAAATGATCATTTGCAGGTGATGATTTCGGAAAACACACTTCTTTAATTTTGAATACATTGGTTACTATATGTAAGAATAATAGTAAACACAAATAAATAAAAATGCACACCTTTTGTAGCGCTGAAGCCCGGTTGAAAACATTTTCCAGTAAAAGCAATGACTGTTTATAGATTTTGGTAAATTCTTATTTGTAGACATAACAATTAGGGATCTACCTTAGACTGTACATATTTTCAAGCAAAACAATAGAAAGTAAACGTATTTTTAAACACAAGTACTTACGCGAATAGATTAGCAGGGCATCGCAATAAATTAGATCCTAGCAATGATAACATTAAAAATACACGTACTCAACTAATTAAGTGTGCTCCTAGAGGCAGTTAAATAGTAATTACGGTAGTAATTATAGGTTTTAGCTTTTTATCTAGGAAGTGCTACCAGAGTTTCCAGCTGCTTTTGATAAATGTTTCTCGGAGTCAAGGATTTAACTTTCTTGGTATTGCACAATACCAAATAATAAAATGAAGAGTAAAAATTTATTTTAAAGTGAAAGCTGAGCTATTGACGTGGAGATTAATAACCACATAAATAGTAGAATCAGTTTTTTATTTTCTAATATTTGTATTCCGTTATTACAAAATGATTCTGTCGAAAACTGGAAGAATGTAATTACGAAGGAAGTTCTTTAATATGACCCCTCGTAAATGCGGATGCTTCAGTATTTCCGATATAAAAAATGGAATCCTTAGACGCTTGAATATATGCTCTTCATATTAATAGCCACTTTTGACTATATCATCAAATGATGAAATTTTTAAATATTAGCTATTTCAGTTGTCTATTATTAATTTAAAAATTTTGTGCCAAAAGATATATTATGCACGACAGTGAATATGACACATAGTCCAGTCTGTGAACAATAATATGTAGTTTCACAGTAGTTTATCGTCCATAAAAGTAAGAATATGCACCTTAAATTATTGCCAATGCTTTTACAACGATTTCAGCGTGACTTTGCATCAGTGATTACGATTATAACGTTGGTTTTGTTAAATTGGCTCAAATTTGTGTAATAATGAGAATTATAACATATATGTGCCTGAAGTTATTTTATATTTTATTTATACGTAGCATAGAAAGAGAAGGACACTTAGAAAATGGGGAGAAACCTAATAATCCTGATTCAGAAAAAGAGGCAACAAATAAACTATGCCAATTTCAGAGCAATTTGACTAGTAGGTACAAGATTTAAAAGATGTACAAGAATATTAGAAAAAAAGATTAAGAGAGGCAACAGCAAATAAATTAACAGATAAACCGTCTTACGAGAAAACAGCGACGTTCTTCGAGCTAGAGTCATTTGGCGTATTATGAATGAGCCGCGTCATCGTTCTGATTTTGTCCGCTTTTGTCGCGGCGAGCATCCTTCCTTTACCATGACTTATGCTTACTTGGCTTTGTTAGTTGCTGGCTATTTTCTGGCTATTTCATCCCGATATCTGTGAGTGCGTAGACGCTTAATCTTGTCATTCCGCTTTCGAAGTCAGGGGTAAGCTGGACTTGGTTATTTGAGCTTACTTTCTTATTTTTGCCGAATTGGTTTAACATTTCGGGGTATTTATAGCGGTTACGATCCGGCCATGATTTCGTACCGAGCTGATTTGATGCTGCTCTGATTTCAGAATAAGATGTTTGAGCCGCATTCATTTATATTCAGGAATAGTTGCACCGAGGGGCGACCATTTAGTTTGCTTATTTTATTATTTATATTATACATTCGCGAATTCTGTGGAATGCTTCCACAATTCAGGCTGAATGAATCCTTCAGATTCTTCGTAAAGTTTATATTGTGTCCATTTTATTGAGATTTAATTGCTGTGTCGAATGTCAGCATGTTCGACTAAACCCCTTCAGAGCTTCTTGAATTTCATCTTCATGTGTTGTGTGATAATTTGACTTTGATCTCGTACATTGCATCTTGTGTTGTGCATCGACGCCAGCGGCTTCGATGAGTTTTCCCTAATCGAAGTTTGCTTTAGTAATGTTAGTCACTTTTAAACTTTAATAATCTATATAGTTTGCCCTTTTAATGTAATGATTTGCATTTATAATTCTGCTTTCTCAGTTTTTGCTTGTCCACTACTGGACATAGACCTCCCCAAGTCGTTTCTAAGCTACTCTGTCATGTGTGTTCTGGATCCATGTACTGTCCGCGATCTTCTTTACATCGTCCACCTATCTTTTTGTAGGTCTTTCCACGCTTCGCTTAGATGTTTTAGAGCGCCATTGTAGGATGCGGTTGGGCTATTCTTCTGATGTTTTTCGACCAACATGTCCTGCCCAACTCCACTTCAATTTCGCTATCCTATCCACAACATCTGTAATGTCTGATCTTTTTCTGATATCGGTTTTATTCAGTTTATCTTTCAAGCTTACTCTTAACAACCTTCTCTCCATAGCACTTTGGAAGTTTTCTGCTGTCTTTTCTGTTAGTGTTGTTGTTTCTATAGCGTAAGTCAGGACAGGCGGAATGCACATATCAAAAACTTTTCTTCTTAAGCATATACCTACGTATGTCCTGATTATTCAAAACATATGAAAGACGTCCGAAAGCCATCTACCCCTGCCAAATTCTTCTTATTATTTCTGCGGTTTGATTTTGTTTTCCAAGCTTCACAGTATGTCCCAGATAAGTATATTCCGCCGCCATTTCGATGTTTCAGTTGTTTAATGAGTAGTCGCTATGTATAGATAGAATGTGCATTTAATTTATGTTCATTTCTAGGCCTACATTTTTTGTCATGTTATTTAGTTCAGTTATCCTGGTTTCTAAGTCGTTTCCGTCTGATGTTATTAGGACGATGCAGTCAGTGAACCTAAGATGGTTGATAAACTTGTCTATGTTCCTTCTCTTATAATTCCACTTCGGTTATTTAATAGTATATTAAAATACAGGTTGTAGAAGGCATCTACTCGAGCACGAATTTGTAATTCCGAAATGAGCCGCGTAACGGCGAGTTGAGCAACAAATGAGTGCTTGAAGAACCTTCTGCAACGAGTGTTTTATACTATTTTTTCTATTTTGCCGCTTTATACCATTTTATAAATACAAATGTTTTCTATTTTAAGGTTATATGACGCCATTTGGGTGCTAGAATGGAGTTATTCTAAACTCAAAATAGAAAAAATTTGTTTCAAGTACTAACGTGAAGAGTTTCGGAAACAAAGTGTCTCCCTGCCGTATAGCTCTTTGTATATTTGTTTTATTTGTTATTGTTTCATCGTTTAGTTTTACATGCACCGTCGCGTGTTGGTATGTTTTTAATTAGTGTTCTGTATTTTTATGTGTGTTGTGTAATCTGGAGTCGATTATTGCTTTTAATCACTGACCATATCTCTACTGTGCTGAATGCTTTTCTAAAGCCAATAAAGCCTAGATGTAATGGTATGTTGTATTCTTTGATTTTTTCAATCAGAGATTTTAGATCATACTATAGCATTTTCTAAAGTCTGCCTGTTCGATAAGTTGATAACCGCCTAATTTATGTGAGTCTTTTCGTGACACCCTTTGCAGTAGCTTGTAAAAACGTGATAAAAAGGCTAATGGGTCGGTAGTTTTCTATGTTTGTGTGATCGCCTTTCTTCTGTATCAAATGGTTTCAGCGTTTTTCCAGCATGGTGGTATTTTACCGTTTTTCAAACATCAGTTCAACAAAGTCTTAATGGCGTTTAGGAATGATTTTATTCCTACCTTCAGCATTTCGGCGGTAACTTGACCTTCACCAGGTGCTTTCCCGTTTTTAATACCATTTAAGGCTGATGAAATTTCTTCAGTAGTGATTTCTAGGATTTCCTCTAAACCTATGTTTGTCATAACTTTATTTTGTTCTCCTAAATCTGAAAACAACGAGTGGCATAATTCAAAGAAATGAAAGAAGGTATTTGTTATACACCTTATCTATTTATTTTTAGCAACATATCTATATTTAATTTATATTCTATTTCTTCTTCTTGGCACTATAGGCATGTAGGTCTTTAGCCTGCTCGACCATTCTTCGGCATTCATCCCAACCCAGAGCCTTCCTTCTCTATCCTCTCACTTTCATTGATCTCAAATTATCCTCCACGTCATAACTCCATCATTTTCTCGGTCGACCTCCTTTCTTCTCCCACATAAGTTCGTTTCGCTTTCCGTTCTTCTGGCATTCGCATTAGATGTTCTAACCATTTTAGTCGTTCCCTTTTTATTAGTTTACTTAAAACATTATAGCTTCTTCTACGTCTTTAGTATCAGCAATAGTTTTATAAAGCTATTAGTTTAACAAGCCCATCATCGTTAGATTTTCTTATTCTACTACTTACAGCCTTTTTTGGTCCCTTTGCTAGTTTTCTTGCTGCACCACCCATCCTAGACAAATTCTTCAGTCTGTATTTATGCCTTATAATTTCAAGTAAAATACCGTATTACTATCAAATCAAGGTAGAAATTCAAAGTTCAATTGCAAATCAAGTCAAGTATTCAAAATCAAAACTAAACCTCGGAAACGGACGCGGAAATTAGCCCTCACCATACCCCTTAGGTCGAGAAGAACGTTGCTCTGTTCCAAACTTAAACTCGTACTTGTCTCATTCTCCTTCTTCCTCTTACTATACGCTAGGGGTTATTAATAACTGCACAAAGTGCAAAGCCCTCTTCTGCTTCGGCCCGGATAGGTGGCTAGCCTAATCCGTTGAATTTAAGGAAAGAATACTTTTCTACATAGGTGATTACCACTAGAAATGGGCGCATGAGTGGGTATTTCCTCACGTCATGCGCGTTTCATGCTTGTTTTAAACACTCATGTTCACGCACGCTCACGTTCACGTTCACGGCGTGACCTTCCACCCACGACGTGACCTGCAGCGTGTTCAAATTTAAAACCAATAAAGGCCCTACAACAGAACTAAAATTTCTAAAATAGAATATGTTTTGCACGTGAAATAATTTACGTGATATGTTGCAATCAGAATAGACGACACAAAAAAAAATAAATGAAAATTGACTACAATAGCTTACAACAAGGGATAAATACTGATTTCTCGTAAACAGACATTACTTTTAATACCTAAAGATGACATTGAAATTGACGATTCTCTTACTGATAAGAGATACAAAAAGGTATTCGTTGATAGGCGACGTTCTTAAGTTTAAAAGTACCTACTTTAAAAGTAAGTTCTACTTGCTCGCTTATAGACGGAGACATGTGATTGACTTTAAACACAGCATTTACAACACAACACAGGTGCGAAGCTCCGTCGCTGTTGGGTGACACACAGAAGTACAATAACCTTCAGCTCCAGTTGTAGATCTTCCACATGGGTGGGCTGCGGGGGAACGGTCTTAAGTTACTAAATATTTAAGGTAAAATTAAAGTGAAACATGAATTCCGCCGTGGAAATTTTCACTCACGTTCCGAGTGTGAGGTTTGAACTCACTACCCGTCAATTACAAGTCCAAACGATTTACCTCTCGGCCATCTGTTTAATTTTTAACTCGTTACACCTTTTCAATGTTATCTCAAGTTTACCCCTTTAGGGGGGGGGGGGGTTAAAAAAACCTGAAATGTATTTTAAATAACTAAAAAGACACTCACGTGTCGGAAAAGAATGTCATAAGTCAACAGTCAACAGAAGATACGAACGGTTCTATAATTCGCCCTCTGATACGATTCCCGGCTTGAATTGATTAGGACAAAATCCTGAATTACGTGTTTAGGTATTTATGTGGGCAACGTTAGTGAGCAGAAACCAAGTCGATATCTCATCTAAGAGATATTGAGAAATTCTTCATAACACGTTTATCACTTTATGGCTCAAATATCGAAAAATACCGTCTTGGTGAGTGAGTAGTACGTTATGGAAAATATATACTTCCGCATATCATGTTTCTAGGTCTAAGGGTTAGTTGGTGAGTCAATAAAGACATTTTTACGAGGGAAGCTAAAGTTAGCTAGCTGTTTTTGGCCCAAAAGACATGTGATTTTGTTTATTACTTCCCTCGTCTAAAAGACGAGTATTGTAAACGCAAAAAAATCATCTGCCGAATTTCTTCAGATCTTTACGTTTCAGGGTTTTTAGATGACCAAAAACAGGTTTTTTCAATTCCGTCTGTCTGCCTGTTGGCGGTATAACTGAAAAGCTATGAGGGAAGTTATGAATAAAGCTCTTTACAGATTTTTTTTAAATAGTTTCTTCCAAATCAATGCATTTGCGCCATTCCCCTTGCAAAAAGTTTATCCCAGTATAAAAAATAAATCGTCTTGAGTCTGAAAATAGTCTTGGACAGCCTTTTTCAGACGCTCGTATATTGTAAAACGACCTCCTCTAGGGGTTTTCTTTAGATTTCTAAATAGATAGAAGGCTGAAGGCGCCAGATCCGGACTGTAAGGTGAATCTTCTAAATAAATAAAGCGGTATTTATGGAGAATGCTATTGATTTTGGCGATTTTATGCACGGTCGCATTGTCATGCAGAAGGAATATATCGCCAGGTGACATATTATAACGTTTTGGGACAATAGCTTCTCGTTTTTTTTTAGAGTATTACCGCAAGTATGTGCGTTGATCATAGAGCCTTTAACCATAAATTCCACCATATAAGATTTGAATCAGCTACTAAAAGTTCCAAATTGTTTTGGGAACATTTTCTGTCAAGCTATTTGCCCAGGAGCCGTCGCCGGCGCCATATCCGAACGGTGAAAGTTCTAAATAAAACATTCTTGGAAAGTAGGGTTCAGTTTGGAGGCTTTATGTATTGTCATGAAGAAAGAGCACATCATCATGTGACATATTGTAACAACTTGTTATAATAGCTTCATCTAGCATTTTGAGACATTTCTGCGTTGATTGTAGAGCCTTTAGCTATATACGATACGATATCCATTCAAAAGAATACCTTGCATGTTCCAAAAAATGGTTGGTCTGAGTGTTTCAGCTCAAGAATGGGCACGAGCTTTCTTTAGGGGAGGAAACCGATTACATGGACCCTTGTCTCCTGATTCCAGTAATGTGCCTAAATCTCATTAACAGTTATTAACCTTATTATATCGTTTGGATCAGGTTCTAAAAATTCCAAATTGTTTTGAAAAATTTGCTGTCTAAGGAACTGGGCTCGGGAGACAATAATCTGGGAACCCATCTTGCTGAAAGTTTACTGATACCCAAAATGTGACGTTTAGTGTTGTTAAAAAGCTCAGATTTGGATATTTCCAATAATATAGCGATTGTGGATACTCATACGACGATTCTTAAGAACCATGGCTTTAACTTACTTGCACATTTCAGCAATTGTTGCTTCTGCAGGTTTTCTATGGATTCTCGTCCCCGCTGAAACTGTTTTGATTAAAATTTAGTTGTGAAACCCGACGAAGCATCGGCTTCATACACTGTAACCATTCGCTACCAGATTATTTTCGGATTGTTGCCCTCTTTTGTGAGAAACCTGATGACACTTCTATGCTTCAATTTCACAAGACTTATTTTCAGACACTAGATACTTCAGAAAATAAATAATAACGAACAAAACACGAAACTATGAAAGACTATTTGATATTAAAAGTTGAAGTGCATCAATTGTTTCTGCCATACCTCGGTAGACAACTTTTTAATACTCCCTCGTATTTATAAAAGATAGCATTAGTGTCACCAGGAGTTAACTTGTTTACTAAACTAGTTGTTACAGTAACGGCGCTCACTCAGAAATACCTTAAGAATTAAATACTAGAAATATTTTAACTCTGCAGCAGATTAGCATTATTACGACTGGCAAAAATAGAGCGTGTAAGCTAATCATTTCATTTGTAAAATTTGGGGAACAATAATGATAAAATCTGTCATTACGTGAACAAAGATGTCTAGGCAAAAGCGGAACAAGAGGAAAGTAAGAGTTCTGTGCATGTCTATGTCTAAGTAGGTAAGCTGGAAGATGCCACCGATTACGAGCTCGGCCGCGTATGGGAAAAAGCACAAAACGCAAAGCGTGACTGCTGATACACAGCTTTTCGCACGACCCTAACTAAACGCTTTAACATTTCAATTGCAATTTTAGTTAGTGCTCGTCGCTTCTGTAATTTACTTTCACGAGACGGATTTTTATCTGATCGCACAAAAATTCACAGCTGTGCTAATCGTCGGTATTATTCGCCGTTGTTTGCTTTCTAAGTGCTGGTGATTACCGATTACGATTTGCTTAGATGTGTAATAAATCGAGATATGGCACAAACAGCACCGGTTTTGATCGTTCATTGAATTTGCTAGATACCGATCAAACCGTTAGTAATTTTAACGGACTAAGGTTTACTTAGCCAAAAGAGAACTGACAGGATGCTACTCTTTTGTATCGTGCAGGTCGAGTTGCAAATCATTGCATTTGATGGACACTGCAGTCTTTTGCCTATGACTGTAGGGCATTTAACGGTTAAATTAAATGATAAATTAATAAAGCCCGCTTAGATTCCTGTTGTACATCTACTATGCTATTATATATCACCAAAGTGATATCAGCTCCGTGTTAACCAGCATTTTGGGCATAAATAATTATTTTCATTTTATGAGCAGCAAAAAGTCTCGTTGATCGTCTCATATTATACGGAGATGCCGTTTCAATTGAAGAATACAACGCAATACTTTTTTATATATGGGAACAATTTATGTGGAAGACATGCAAACCATAAGCGGACAAAAATCATAATTATACATTGCAGAAGAGGCTAACAGTCTTATTATGCAAAACATGGCGTACTTTCAAACTTTCTGTTCAATATTTAATTTGTTTTTAAATAGTATTTAATTTTATACCCAATTATATTTTCGGATACTCTTGAACTACTATATATTTTCACGGTATAAATATAAATTTTGAACGTCATTATCTATTCTTTTTTTTATAGATTTTTTATCCATAGGTTTACTGTTTAGGTAAGTATAGTGAAATGGGATCAATTCGAAATTTTACTGCTTGAAATAGAGAATAGAACCATGATCTACTCAAAGTAACTAGGTAAATATTTTATAGCAGTGATGACCACCCATCACTTAGTGGTTAACCGGGAATAGTACAAGTTGTTACCGTCACTCTGACCGTAAGTAAGAGCAAGGCAGCCGACTTCTCAGTCGGAACTGGTCGTGGGTTAAACAAAAGACTCTAATCTTAAACTGTACAAAAATATAGGCGCCAAGTAGCAATTAACCCGGCACTTTGTTAATCAAGAAAAGTATACATCGAAAGGTGCTGCTAACCAATCCCTGAAAAAGAGAGAAAACGGCAAGGGCACAAATAAAATTCTCAGGCATAAAAATCAAGGCAGTATAATATCACTCAAAAGAGTACTCGGTAGTACATACACATATATACTGCAAATCAGATCAATATATCACAATAAATATCACAGTACCATATAAGAGTCGTTATAAAAGTCATTAATCAAATTATAAAACTTTAGTATAAAAAAATACAAGTTGACTCTAAAATTAGCAGTTTGAATTACCGGTAGGTTAGTAGGTAAAGGCGCATGACCACGATAATTATTTTTTAGTTTCGTGTCGAATTTGACCCTAAATCTTCAAATGCAAATACATTCAGATGCTATTAATAATTAATAGAATAGTCCTACAAACCCCAAGATCTTGATACTGAGTAGGGCATTATATAACCCAGAATATGCTTAGTAAATATTTAAAATCCTCGTCGATTTCAATACTTGCGAATTAGTTAACGCAATATCTTTAAATGCCAAAGTGTATGCAAAATTGCTTCACAAAATAAAGGCCAACATTGAAAGCAATAATGATGTGGATGGTACGTGAGACCAAAATTTCCACATCTATTCTTTGACAGATTGAAAGTAAACAGTAGCTTAAATTAGGCGGATAATCTGCCCAAAACAGATAAGGCATACGTTATATACTATTTATGCAATCATGAAGAACATCTGATATTTGCCGAACACATTAAAATATAACGCAAAAACACACACAATACAAAGAATCACATATTGCAGGTTAGAACGAAGTCCAATCTTTTGGCGCAGGGGAAAATAGAGTAAATTAAGCAGACCTTCTGTAGGCGTCCCCCAGGTGGCAGGAAGAAAGCGCATCCGAAACCATATCGATAAGCATCAAGAAAGCCATGTTTAATCGAAAGTTCTGTGCTGTAATCAACCAATGCAGGTATCGTATAGTTCTTGACTATGGAAGCCTCAAGGGTCAATTAAACTCGAACCCCTTGCAGGAATGGAATCTTCGTATGCACAACTCCAAGGCGAGTAGTTGTGATAACTCGAGGACAAATTTATCTCGCCCGTACTAAGAAGAGCATTATGATGTTCTGCTTCGTTTTGCTAAAGGGGTAACATGTGCTTGTCAGGTATATACCCAACCCATGTTTGATTTTAAGAAATCGCGAAAACTACCTTCCCTAGGAACTTGATCAGAATCCTTCGAAAGTGCCCATAATCCAATATCGATCCCTCAACGTAGGATGCAAGTGAAAATCCAAAATTAAAGGAACATTTGACTTCACAAACATAATTCACAAACCAGTCTTCCTGGAGCAGCACACAATGGTAAATGGTCGAAAAATATAAGGTGGAGCCCAAAAACTTGGAAAACCTTTTAGAAATTCAGGGTAGGCAACCAGAATGCCATGGAGCTTAAAATGTTGTAGAAAAAAGCATAGAATTATTTAGGAAAACACACATATAAATACATACATTGATATATGAAACTTTACTTTAGTTTAATTAGATTGTAGATAACATTTAGTTTATTAAAGATACGGCAATTAATTACGTAATAACTTATAAATGACTTTTATCCTGTAACAATATTTTTAAACATACCTATAGATAATGAAGGGCCATATTCGACTTCATAGAAGTAAGTACCCCTGCTAAGCAAAATACAGTATGATCTACAAACCAGAGAAGATGTAATAACTTTTTAGGTTATAACCTAAACTTGAGTCAAAAAGTTTATACGCTTTCTCAAGTCTTAAATAATAGAAGAATAACGATGCTACCTACAGCTTATTATTTTAGATATTATAACATCATAGATTGAACTATAGTTAAAGAGCTTAGATCAAAACAAGCGTATGTACAAAACAGTTGCTTTGAGATTATTGCTCTTATTGCCGTTAAATATATCGCAATGAAACAAGTGCCATTGTATATAAAAAGCTACAGTTCGTAAAATTCTATACAGAGTTTACGATTTTGCAGAGCCTCATTCAACTTAGTTGTTTTTAAATCGCACACCCTATGTATTTTTATATATTTAAATTTTTCTGTTCTCAGGCTTTATAAACAAGTTTAGTTTTTGAAATTTGTTTCAGCCGTTCTGGAGTTATTTAACTTTCTTTGTAAAAATGCTACCCTAAAATGCTATTTTATTTCGGCACGATCTGCGGAAGTGTTTCTTTCGGGTCCAGCCATTTTTACTAATTTGAAATTTTTCCGCAACCGCTCAATCAATCGTGACGAAACCAAAGTTACATGAAATGTCTCAATAGCAAACGTTTTGGAGTTAAAAGAAAGTCGGAAAAAAAAGTTTACCGAAAGGTGTCTCACCGGATGAATATGGACATTGTATCTCGAGAACGACATATCCCATCAGTGTGATTTTTGCGCTAGTTTGTGTAGAATATTAACGGAAAGAACTAATAAACTTCTGGGAGAAATTGGTCACTTTTTTCTTTGCGTGTCTTTTTCGATTTGTATTCAGGCTACCTGTAATAGCCGTTAAGCGACCGCGTAACTGAGCTGACCCGAAGGTTTAATGGCACAGCGAATGTTACAAAGCTGGGCTGCTGAGCTTGAGGTCACGAGTTCGAAAGTTGGTACCCAATGTATTTTTTTTTTGGCTTTGAAGATTTGGAGACACTTTTTTATCCATTGTCAACTTTTCACACATTATAAGAGTTGCGGATCATGTTTATATTTGTTTTTTACGTACCTTGTTTATATTTTGTTTCCTAATTGGTTGTATTATTAATTTGAATGGTTTTCATTTCTTTATTAATGTTATGCAGTTATTTTTCTCTTCACAGCCAAGGCTACGGCATCCCCTCGCCTTAAAGCTTAGGGCAGTAAGACAAAGGATGCGAGTTAGGTAACATGTACCAGTTTTACCAATAATGTGAAATAAAATACAAAAAATGTAATGTTATTATTATTTCTGTCCCCTCACTGAAAGTACCGTTTTACGAGATTACGAAGGCTAAATTAATGTGTCTTAAAGAGCGGGCGTCACAGAAAGCCCAAGACAAAAACCAGTACATCCCAACACCATCCCGACGTATCGATAAGATGCTTGCACCTTCTCATCTTGTTTGAAGTTATGATTCCAATCACATAAGAGCAACGAAAACGTATGTCAATGCGAAGAACGTATCTACGTTGAAATAGATTCGTTCTTATAGTTCTATTAACATAAATCAAATAAACGTATGCGAATATACGTTTCTCTTAAACTAACTACAATGGTTTTCAAGTAGATACGAGTATGCCGTACTCCATTTCGAAATCTCTTCTAGTTGAGAGTTCAATTTGTATTGCACCATATAAAACACATAATCCTGTATACCAAAATAAGTGTAACTCAGCAACGTAAAATCTCTAGATGCGCTTGTTTTGTTATAAGCTTTCGCAGCAATAACAGTAAAAGCAAATCTAATAAATGCTCGTATGACTGTATCGAGTGATCAAATAAATGTCAGATCTAGTTTGCTTTGGCTCCATATAAATGTAACATGCAAGATTAGCCAACGCGATCTGAAATGTTATCCTCTATATAAATGTTATTGATAAACTAACAAGGAATTCAAAACATTTGAAGATCTTTAGCCACATAGTTAAACTCTGTAATATTTATTTTTATTTTTTTTTGGTACTCAGCCAACAGCCGTTAGGCCAATTATAGGCGTCGCTGTACATTTTATGGGGACTTCCAACCCCACTAACGACTGTCATGATGTTATTGTGACATTCGGGACCAACTATTTACGTGACAGCCGTATCACGAGGCGTCGATAGAAGCAGCCATGGAACTCCCATTAAAGTTTTGACTAGAAAGAGCGTTGCTTAACTCTACTGATCGAACGTAAACGCTTGTTCAAGCTACATCACCTGGGCTATACCGCAACAGAAGATATAGAAAGTTATCAGTCCATAACGACAACAGTAGGTGACATATATTTTTTTCTTGTTTTCAGTGGTAAAATTACCACCAATATTTTATGACATTAGATAAAGTGCAGAATGCATAAAAAATACGAAATTTTCTATCCATCTAATTTAATGCAAAATACTAATAATGACACCCTGTATCTCGAAAACGAAAGCCCGTAAAGAAAAATGGAAGACGAAAAAGGTATTCCTTTTTTCATGAGGAATCTACAGTGTTCCGTTGCGACACTTATTTAGTAACACCCTGTATATGGTGGTAGTATAAGTTAGGGTTTAATTTTCATATCTAGAATGTAGCAAATAGAAAAATAAGAAAAATATCGTGTAACTACAGTGAGAGGTAATGAGAACATCAACAACGAATAAAATTTGGAAAATGTAAAGATAACATATAATTTGATTAAAAATACAGTATAACACTAATTGAACTTGTTAAAGATAAAATTTCAAAAAAAATGGTTGAAGAAAAATAGATGTAAAATTTGGTGGATGTATGGGCTATGACGAGTAAGAAGAATAATTTAAGTTAGCTAAGTTAGCGGATCATGAAGAGGATTGGTATGCATGGACATTTCTGGTATGCAGTTGATTGCCGAGTAGAAGACCATTGGCATACGTATCTGTCAATATAGAGGTGCAGTCTATTGGAAGATACTTGCTGTTGCCGTCGGTGGAAGAGAGCAGTCCATAAGAAGTTGCAGAGTATTAAGTTATCAGCCTGGTTGTCCGTGGAGAGGTGCAGTTTATTGCAGAGGAGGCATGTTGCAGAATGAGGAATGGTGAACGTGGCTGCAGGTGGAAAGGTATGGCACCTTGTTGGAGTTTGGGAGTGTCAGTGCAGAGTAAGTGGTTAAGTTGGAGGTATCTGTATAAATAAAAGTGATTAATTAATATT
>CALNHX010010784.1:0-37322 GCA_940337035.1 Agriotes lineatus | reverse complement strand
ACAACCATGTGTGGGCAGATGAAAATCCGCATGAGGTATGTGAAGATCGTTTCCAACAACAGTTCTCCTTGAATGTTTGGGTTGAAATTGTATGTGACTATCTAATTGGACCGGTATTTCTACCAGCAAGACTTACTGGCCAGATGTATCGCAACTTTTTGGAAGAAACACTGCCTGAGTTTCTGCAGGATGTACCATTGGTCACAAGAATTGCAATGTGGTTTATGCACGATGGTGCACCACCACATTTCAGTTTGGTTGCTCGTGATTGTTTAACAGCAACATACGGAGTTGGCTGGATTGGTCGGGACGAACCACACGCATGGCCTGCTCGATCCCCAGACTTAAACCCCCTGGATTATTTCTAATGGGGATATCTGAAGTCATTAGTTTACGCTACTCCAGTGGAGAATTTGAACGAATTGCGAAATAGGATAATTGCTGGGTGTATCTCAATTAGAAACGACCTTGGTGTGTTTGAAAGAGTTCGGCACTCAATGACGAGAAGATTGAATGCTTGTATCCAGGCTGGAGGAAGTCATTTCAAACATTTATTGTAGATTGAGCAACTTTACATCTACTTTTTGATAATAAAATGTTGTTACTGTCGCAAATTTTGTTCACCCTGCATCTTCGAAACAAAGGGCTTTTTCAGATATCATCATAGGACAAAATATTCTTAGAATAGGCCAAGGAATAACCCCTTGAATTTTTGCCGCATGTTTACCTAACACTTTGTAAATTGGTTTGTGGTGAATGCATAGTTTAAATGTTATTGGGGTTAGATGGAAGAGCAGACATATGCTAATTACTTGGATTTAACCATTATATGTAGAATACAACTAGCATATGTACTGAATCTCGCCCTTACTATAAATTTCAATTCTTTTTAATGTATTTCGTTTATAGTAATAAAGACATTTATTATTATTATTATTATTATTTTATAAATATTTCGGTACAAAAATCTTAAATACTTTTTTGTAAAATCACTTATATATCGAATATTAACAAAAAAGTAAAACAAAGTTAGTTAAACAAATATAAATTTAAAACAATATAAACGCTTTTTTCGTTTTCGTATACATAACAGTTCTTTTACATCTTTGTCATATAAGTTGTAGGCCTTCAGCTAATAACAAACACATTTTTTTATATTTGAGCAAGAAAAATACTTGAGATTTTCTGTTTTTAGTTTTTCTCAATTAATTTTCTTACTGGCGATTGTTGGTATCACGAATCCATAATACAGTGTGTCTGCTTAAGTTCGCACCATATGGAAAACTTTTTTATTATTAATTTTACGAAAAAAAGTTATTCTTTATAAAAAGTTCTGCATGGTCCAAAACTTAAAATTCAATCATCAGATATAAATTTTTTTAAGCAGTATACGAGGAATGTCAAAAAATATGAATTCTGCTCAAGAGTAAAGTACCTTTATTTGTGACAATATCGAAAATTGTTATTCAGAAAAGTTGATCAGAATCGAAAACTACGTTCAAATATCCAATTACACCTATCTACGAGGGTGTATCAAAGTTTAAATTGCACTCAGCGCTACCTACCGTAGTTTTATAGAAGCAACATGGAGACTTAGGGGTGCTCTGGCATGCTTTGTCTTCTACCTGTTAGCAAAGTTTCAAACACTTACAATTCGTAATTTGAACGTAACTGTCATTCACAATGGCGCGGCAGCTTGATTCGTACTCCAAATTAGAAGTTCGCGGAACCGTGCGATTTTTGTGGGCTAAGAACTTAAATCCAACTAAAATCCATCGTGAAGTGTCAGCCGTCTATGGAAATAATGCAATGAGTCACGAGGCAATCAGGAAGTGGTGCAAACAGTTCGAAGAAGGGTGTACTGATCTGACAGTTCAAGAAGGCAGAGGCAGAAAATCGACTTCCACGACTCCCGATCACATTTCGCGCATTGAAGAATGGATTCAAATAGAGCGCGGGGTGAAACGTACTGCCAGACATTAAAAAACTTAAGAAAGGCTATTAAGAAGCGCAGACCTGGAAATCTGAGTACAGGAGTCATATTGTTGCATGACAACGCAACTCCCCACAAGGCCGCCGTTACGCAGGAGCTTCTTGGGAAATTTAAGTGGGAAGTGTGGCAACACCCACCTTATAGCCCGGATTTAGTACCCTGCGATTACCACTTGTTCCCTCGAATGAAGAAGGAGCTCGTAGGAAAGCGTTTCGCGAACAACGAGGTCAAAGAATACGTAGAAAAATGGCTCGACAAAATTGGAGGAGAATTCTATTGTCTTGGTATTCAAAAATTAGTGTCACGTTCAAAAAAAATTATAAAAAAATTAGGTGACTATGTAGAAAAATAGTATAAGGATGTGTATTTCAGAAAATATACTATTCATTTTTTATACCCTTACAGTACGTTTTTTATGGGGGTGTGCAACTTACATTTTGATACATCCTCGTATGATGAAAATCAGGTTTTGTTATATTTCACTTTTTTTTTAAGTTGTTTCATATGGAAAATCATCAAAATAATGCAACATAGAGGTTACGAGACGTAAAGGTTATCAAAGTTTTAGCGAATAAAGAGCTAACTGAAAAAAGTTTCCGATATTGTCAAAAATAAAGTTTTCCATATGAAACAACTTAAAAAAATGTGAAAAATAACAAAACCTGATTTTCATCGTAGATATGTGTAATTGGATATTTGAACGTAGTTTTCGATTATAATCAACTTTTCTTAATAAGAATTTTCGATATTGTCACAAATAAAGGTACTTTACTCTTGAGAGGAATTAATATTTTTTTACATTCCTCGTATACGGCTTAAAAAAATGTATATCTGATGATTGCATTTTAAGTTTTGGACCATGCAGAACTTTTTATAAAGAATAACTTTTTTTTCGTAAATTTAATAATAAAAAAGTTTTCCATACGGTGCGAACTTAAGCAGACACACTGTATATATTAGCTTTTCCTTTCAGAATATCTAATGCTAAAACCAGTGACTTAGAAACGTATTCTGTCAAATACTCCACTTCATTTTTATTCAGGCAATATTGTTTAATTGAAAGCGTTTCATATCAAATAAGTATTTTTTTGCTAAAAAATTGGATTACGGACTCATAGTGTGAATTCCAACGTGTAATGCCTAATAATGCCAGAATAACTCAAATGATGACCTAAAAGACGTTTAAAATTATGCAAAAAGTATTTACTAGTTAGAAATACATTTTTTAAGAAATACAATTAGTTAAATACTCTCAAAGGTATTTAACAGACCTACCAATAGAATTCAAACAGCTTCGTCCAATAAGTATTCTTTGCACATTATCTAAAGTTCTTGAAAAAATTTTAGATAAACAAATTCGCAATTACGTTAGCATGCACAATATTTTTCCAAAAACGCAATCTGGCTTCCGCCCCGGTTACAGTTGCAATACTGCTCTAACTGCTATAACAGATGATTGTATTCGAGCCACTGATAACAGGGAATTAACTTTACTAGTGCTTTTAGATTTTTCGAAAGCTTTTGATACCATCGACCACACGCTTTTGCTATCTATTTTAAATTTCATAGGTTTTGATAACTCGGCTATCAGCTTAATAAAACATTATCTATCTAATAGAACACAAATGGTTAGTATTCACCAAAAAACTTCCGATCCGCTAATAGTCACAATGGGTGTTCCACAAGGATCGATTCTAGGTCCTCTTTTATTCTCACTGTATACGAATAATATATCTTCTTGCTTAAAATATTGTAAATTTCACATGTACGCTGATGATACGCAAATATATTACTCCTTTCCGTATCATAAGCTGAATGAATCAATATCGTTGGCGAACGAGGACCTGGCGAGACTTGTGGAATTTTGTGAAAAACATTCATTAAAAATAAATGCCTCTAAATCTTCATTTATGCTGTTTGGTAATAGAGCAGTAAGGGAACAAGCAATTGCGTCGATTGACATAAAAGTAGGTGGTGACGTTTTAGTGCAGAGCAACGTGTGTAAAAATTTAGGTATGCTCATTGATAACGACCTACGTTTCGAACAACATGTTTCTCGGTGTATTCAGAAAGCGTATTATAATTTAAAGTTACTGTATGCTCACCGTTATTGCCTTTCGAGAGATATGAAAATTTTGTTGTGTGATGCATTGGTCTTATCAAATTTTAATTATTGTGATACCCTTTATGCTCCATGTTTAACAAAAAATACTGTAATAAGGATCCAACGCACTCAAAATTCATGCCTACGATTTATCTATGGTATACAGAGACGACAGCATGTATCTCATAAATTGAAAGAAACGAACTGGCTTATATATAGTTATTTCTGTTTTTTCGTCGTAGTGAAGGTTCATTCGGGGCATCATATTTTAGTTTTAATGTTTTTTACATATAAGCATTCAATAAAAAAAAAATAAGTTTTTTATTTTAAATTTTAGGGTTTGAGTGGAAGAGCAGGGCCTATCTTAAATACGGCATCTGAACTCCACCCTAAAATTTCTTGCCGACTAATTTTGGTTTTATGTATTTATGTATTTACATGATAATTTGTACGTTTACAAGTGGCAGAAATAAAGACAATATTATTATTATTATTATTATTATATAACAAGACACAACGGCAATATTTAGGTGCACGTTCAAAGAAACCTACGTGGCACTTATTAAATGAACTTTTCCTTGAGCTTCCTAGTTTTCCAGTAACAGAGCTATAAATTAGCGAATATTTTAAGATTATTGATATCTCACATGCATTTGTATATATTTTGATGTATGCTTAATTCGACTGCTTGATGTGCATGTTTATTTACTTTCTCTATACATCTATGACGTGTATTTCCACGAAACTCAGTCGGTAATTACACCTGTCTGGGTTGCTAGTTACAGGACAAAAAACCCCTGGACAAAAAACCCCGGACAAAAGACCCCCGGACAAAAAACCCCCGGACTAAAAACCCCCCGGATAAAAAACTCCCGGATAAAAAACCCCGGGCTAAAAACCCCCACCATATAGAAAACACTCGCACATTATGTGGGGTCCGTGGGCGATTATTATTATTATTATTGAAAATAAGTTACTAATTATAATTATCATTCATTACTGATACAAGAATGCATAAAAAATGAGACATGTAAAGTGGGGCATTTATTTAATATAATACACATACAGAAAATTCACAACCTAATGTTATTATTTACGGCAATTAAAAAGTTTTCAAATCACGTTCGCCTTGTGAATGCATAATCCGTTGCTGTCGAAATGCACAACGTTGCTTAATTTAAAGTCTTTTCAACGCTAATTTTTCAAAAACTATTCGTCCAAGACCAAATGACAGTTATAATTTTTGGTTCAATTTTTGACATATAATTGCGTGCTGTAAATATTCTCCGCACGTTTTAATACACCCCGTATAATCTTGGCTCTTGGAATACTTGTTTCAGGCGGGTTTGCCAAATTTGATATGTCGGTCTTTTATTCTTCAGAGAAAGCCAATTTAGTTTAGTCTATGGCCAATTTCCAATTATTAATTATCATTCCGTACTCATGCAAGAACCCATTTGCAATTTTTAGAAAATAGTAATCACCTGCCTTCTTACTGGACAACTATGATTACCACTGATAACAAAAGCTATAATACAAAGATACCTGCTAATATATTTTGTATTAAATAAATGCCCTACTTTTTACATGTGTCATTTTGATCTGCATTCTTGCATCAGTGGTAATTATAATTATAATTAATAACTCATTATTATTAATAAAAATAATAATCTCCCACGGACCCCGCATGTTTTGAGGGTGTTTTCTTTATGATGGGGGTTTTTAGATCGGGAGTTTTTTATTTGGGGGTTTTTAGTCCGGGGGTTTTTTATCCGGGGGGTTTTTAGTCCGGGGGTTTTTTGTCCGGGGGTCTTATGTCCGCGGATTTTGTCCAGGGTGTTTTTGTCCTAAATTCGGGTTGTCGCATTTTATACTACAAGCCGCCCGTAAGATGAGTCGTTTGCCTAATAAACCGCTTATGACAATGACCTCACATTTGAAAAACTGGTTTTCCTTGCAAGATATCAGTTTGCAGCTTGCCTCAGTGTTTAGTGTGGCTCTAGGTGTTCCACAAAATGAACATGTGCCAGATGCGTTTTAAATTAGTTTATTTATTTTTTTTCTTGGGGAAGCAAACATTAGGGCGTAAGTAATAAATAAAAATCAATATTTAAAGACTGTAATTAAGTACAATACATCAGGTTAATATTTTGGAAAAGCAGAGCTGCGTGATACAATTTTTATTGTTATAATTTCAGCAAATTTTATTTATGTTTGTTTTAAAAGCCGTTTATTGCTTTCACAGTAAAAATGCTTTCACCATCACAATAATTATTTTAGAACATGCTACACCCTGATAAACAACAAGGTCATTGTGTGCCCTTAAATGAATGCCCAAAGGCTTTATCGACTTTTGCCAATCCAATGAAGGGAAGTGTATCACATTTGCACCGGTTTTTGTGCCAAGATGATCAACAGTTGAAAGTGTGCTGTGGCTCAACGGCTAATTTTACATTGTTGGAAAATTATTTAATTTCTGGTTACGCCGACATTGCTAAGCAAATTGTCGAACGTGATGCTTTCATGGAATACAGGGACGGCTGTGATTCAGACCCGCTGTCACAGATCGATTTACCTTTAATTCTAGCAGAAAGTGTAGATTCTGAAGTGAAACCTAAAAATGCCTAGGCATACTAGCTAATTCCAGATACATGATTACACCTGCTCAATGTGTTGGACAACAATTTAGATTGTTAAGTGTTTACTGCAAAGTAATGTAAGTCTAAAGTATTAATTTTCAATTGTTTCAGGGTAGGAGTTCAGTTTCGTGGCAAAAATAACAACTCTATAACTTTTGGCGTAGAAGAGGTAATTTCCCACCCTTTCTTCGATCCAGTGAGTGGTGTTAACGACGTAGCCTTTTAAGATTAAATCAAACCGTTTCAAGTGGTAAGAAAAATATTTTTTTCTTCAAACGGCAGTAAAATATGGCATTATACTGCAGGATTGATGATGCTAAACTGTCACTTTATTTTCAAGCGGCAGCTAAGGTTATTATCTGTCGCTGACGACTTTATCTGCCGCTGACACTTTATCTGCCGCTCGTCAGCGGCGGATAATATTATCTGCGGCTGAAGAGATCAAGTAATTTTCTTCGAATTTTGTTCACAAAGTTGTAAATAATTTGTTTATAAACGTTTAAAGAAAAAATTCTGTATGTTATTCGGAGCAAAAGTATCTTTATGTGGCTCGGCTGTACTTATCTGCCTCGCAAGCTCGGCAGATAACCCGTCCAGCCTCCCCACATAAAATATAACTTTTGCTCCTAATAACATAATATACTATTTTCTGCACATCTACAACTCTATGCAGTGCCTTAAGGTTGTATTTAGTTAAGCCGTCTTCACAGCAGTATGATTAAAAAACTAATTTAAGGGCCATTTAGAGCAACCTTTTCTCCAACGGACTAAATCTCGAAAAGCGTTTTTTTTTTCATAAATGTTGAACATGTCGCGTTACACATAACACATGAATTTTAATTGATACTGCCAACGGAATTCATCTTTATAAGTTTTTCTCCTTTTGCCCCGTTAAATAATAGTATTTTATTTACCTACATGCATCGATCTATTTTTGCGTTCCCTGCAGTGACGAAATAATTCAGTTAGCGATTAAAAAATGTTCTATTAATTTTGTTAAAATTCCGTACAAATATAGGCAACACCTTAACCAGGGCTATGTTCCCGGCAACCACCCGTTGTTAAACAACAAGCGTATTACTGATAAGAGAATAAGAGGATTATAAGAGGATTATACCTTTCTGCAAACTGCAGGTAGAAAGTTACTTAGCTTAGTAACGCATTTGTTTATCCAAATCAACTAATAATACATCAAGTACGGTTCTCAAAGTAATCAATTTTATTATGATATTGGAATCAACTCCATACATAATGAATCAAAAGAAAATTTCCTCAAGATATTTACGACATCTTAGCTAATAGTGTTGATAGTGCTAACGAGAAAAATTAAAACAATAAATACATCAGCGCAAATACTTTACTAAAATAATACATATAGCAATAACATAACTGTTGTCAGTGCATAAATAAACAATCTTACAAACAAATATAACTAGTGATTAACTAATGCTAAATATTCATAAATAAATCAGCCTGTATAGTATTTTGTATACTGATCTAGATAAATTAATTTAAAAAAAGGGGGAAAAAAGTAACAATTTTTTACAGTATACATACCTATACATATTTTACATTTAATTGCAGAAGATATAGTTTCTCCACGTAAATCAATTTAAAAATGTCTCTCGAATAGGTAGCTGTCGTGATTGTCTTGAATCCAAATTTCGGGTAACAATGCCGACTTATAAAATTGTTCAAGTTTCGAAGCAGTTTTTTCTCCAAAACAAAGGATCGGTTTTTATCACTTCCACTGAAATATCACTAGGAGTCTAAATAACAAAATAGCAAATGTCTTTTTTCGCGATATTTAATTGCCCTTGATTTGGTACATGTAGCTGTCATTTTGTTTTAATTTTAATTCGCCTTCCTCTACTCGACAGAATTTGATTTTATTGTTTAATACGGCTTCCATCGGAGTGTACATTCTTGCACTGTACGACATTTGATTTCTAGAATCGCATTTTCACCAACCACTCCGTCTGGAGATGCTGCCAAAATGGGTGGGCTTCATCCACGAATAAACCGCAAGGATTAACCTCCATATTCATGACCCCTTCAAAATCATCTATGGCCCGATGCTCATTTTCTTTCCCATATTTTGTAGCAGCGCTCCCAGTAAACTGCTGGTATAATAAACTTTTTATTACATTTGCGCAAGACGTTGTATTGCGCAATTTACAAATGCGGCCAAAATTTGACGCTGTCAATCTTTTCCGCAGCTCTTCATACCACCGATTGCTTCGGTGTTGCCCAACAGTTTCCTTCAAAATTTCTTCACGCCCCAAAGATAATTCCTGTACAAATTTCTGCGCTGCTTCCTTCAAGTCTTCCTCCAGCATATCCGGCGTTGGTTCAGCTGCATCCGTCCATAATCAGCGTCTGCGAATCCAGAGTACTTAGTACGGTAACGTTTTGCTTTCTGATTGCGAACCAATTGCTTACGCTTTTGTTTTTCGCAAAATAACTTTGTATATTTCCAGGCGTACTATTGTCTGTACTTTGCACGATTTCGTGGAGCATACCCACTTCATTATGCGCCACTACAGCAGCTTCACACCTAGCTTGATAACCGCGCCGAAAGCGAAATTCACACGTTTACCGCCAACAAATTTCGCAACGTGGGAATTATAAAGTTCTGCGGAATTGTTGGTAACATCATGTATTAAACTCTTATTAGAATAGCAGGCTACACGACGTACTGCAGCCATAATTTCTTCAAACAAACCGCTTTCTTCTAAATCTGGAACCATATTTTTTTCGCTTTTAGCACCGGTACAAAAATAATCGCGGTGTGTACATCATCTATGATCACCAAAGATATGTTTCGGTCCATTTAAAATATCTATTTCCAGTTCTCTAATTTTTGTATCTGTAGTTGCATCTTGGCTTTTTCTAAATTCAATGGCTTTGGTAACTGCACTACGAAACCTGAGAATATTTTCTGAGATTATGTCTTTTAATTCGTTTTTCTTGGTTTTTGATTTTTGGCAACTTCTCGTAGTTTGTTTATGTAATTGCGCAAAATATGTTTTTGCATTCAACTTTTTGTATTATAGTGGAAGGACCATAGGCATGGACTCCACCAGTTTTCGATGCACGCTGCTGTCGCCATAACCCACTAATTTTACATATTTCATACCGTACATCTCCATTGATTTTTGGAACCTTCTACTATGATTGCAGCCTCCATTCCAGTTGATGGACCGGTCCAATTTCTATAGCAGGTGTGTTCTGGACATTTATTATCTTTGTACAGATCCTTCCGTGCACACACCAACAAAACTTATTTTAACGGCAATATACAGCACCTTCTTTGTCCGAAGTCCAACTATACAAGCAACCCCTGACAAGGCGTTATAATTAGTGCGATACGACCGTTTGCTCCACGCTCCGTCTGCTACTACTGCAATGGACACCCTTGGTCATCTACTTCTCCTAGTTCCACTGCTAGTTTCGTCTCTTCTTCCGCGGCCTTCTTCATCGCGTCAATTGCAGCTCGGTTATAGATTTCGCAAACTTCATCTTGGTAAACGGTGTAAGTAGCACTTGATGGACTGGGAATATCTAAAGCCGCAGAAAACTCAGTAAGTTTCCTAATTCAAGTTTTGCTAAAGTTAAGCGGGGGTGGTGGGGTTACTTTACGAACGCAGTGTATAAACACTGCATTCGTAAAGTAAGCCCCCCCCCCCCCATGCTAACTTTTGAAACACTTAATTAGGAAAACCAAACTTTAGGATATGAAAGTAACCTAAGATGCTCAAAATTTCATCCTGAACCCAAATATCTAAAAAATACAGCCTGAACCCAAATATCTAAAAAATACAGGGTATCAAATTTAAAAAACAAAAATTGAGGTCATTTCCGGCGAAACCGGAAGCGCTGAAAAATTATTTAATATGCCAGAAAATGGACTTTTGTGTATACTTTATAACCCCCGAGTTTTATTTCGATAGGTCAAAAACTAAAAAACTACAGGAGTGAGCCTCTTTTTTGTGGCATCTGGTTATAATAGAAAAACTTTGAAACAAGAAATATCCACCAAGGGGACTTCCCAAGAGGCGCGGCGCCTCTTTTGGACGCTTCCTAGTGCCCCTTGGGCGCCTCTTGGTGCTACTTGGAACTCGCCCCCCCCGCCACGCATAGCGGTGGTTGCGGGTGCCTAGTTATGCCACTGCTTATAATATTTTTTACAACAAACATTGGAGACCAAAATGTATACAACTATCGAATCTTGCTGAATCTTATAATAATTATACTAATATTGAATTCGAAAGATTGTGATTTTATCTAAAATATTAGTTTGGTCTTGATTATATAGATTCATTGGTGAATTAAAAATATTTACTTTAACAATTTCAAAATTTTTATTTTTTAGTAGTAAATACGATATGCCTTAATTACTAATTATTGTACATACATACCGGTATCTATTTTCTAATACGAATATTTATTGCTGGTTTAGCCATATCCGATAGTTAGACTATTTAAAAACTAATTAAATATTCATTTAGCCAAGAAAATACATAAATGAATTGTATACGTGTCGGAAGGCAATGCAATATTTAAAATGTGAAACAAAATGCCAACGCAAACGATTTGGTATTTAGTACCAAAAAACATTTTAATCCGCTTAACTTTCCAGTTCTTAATCTTTCTGGAGTCTCGAGTCCTACACAAACAATTAGTCTTACTTCTAGTAGTTATGCAACTTTACATACATCAAACAGAAATTTATTTTAAGTAAATGCCAGCCTTAAGCTTAACAGTGCATTCCACAGTAGCAAACTTAATAAATGTTGTCAATGCAAAATTAGTTATAAAAAGGCTAAGCTACAATTATTCCAAATAAAGAACAGAGTAAATTTTAAATATGCTCAAAGTAAATCTTCTTAGCTGTAATTCAGTTTACCGTTCTTTTCTAACAAAGTTCCTAGGCAGGCTAGTTTTTAAATACGTTAATCTCTTCTTTCTATAAAATTTCTCCATGCCTCAAATTAGCTGAATCATGGTGTAACAGATATTGTGGTTAGGAAAGGGAGGCCTACAGTATAACTTACAGTAGGTCCGGATTAACCTTCTAGGAGGAGCTTTCCAACTTTTACCCCCCCCCCCCCCCATTAGGGACCTAAGTGGCTGAATGTGAGGAACCTTTAGAATAAACAAAAACTTCATACATTTTTATTTTGTGCAGGGGCAGATGTGAAATGTACCGAGTGATTTTTTAAAACTCAATTGCAGCAGCCCCTGGATAGCCAGAATCAGTTAGCAGTACTGAAGTGTATTGTCAGTCTATGTCAAATTCGAGATTTTCAGGTTAAGTTTTGCGTCAGTTTGTGTCAAATAACAAACAAAACCTAACATACTAACTTCGAATTTGACATAGACTGACAATGCACTTCAGTAGTGCCAACTGATTCAGGCTATCCAGGGCATGCTGCAATTGAGTTTTAAAAAAATCACTCCGTATATCTACTATACTTCATATTCAAAACAACGTGTAATACAGTTCATTCACTTCAGATATCAATTCTCAAAAATGAAATTTGTTGGTATCAATGTATGTTTTTAATGGTAATTTTTAACTTAGTGACATGGCAGGATGTAAAATTTAAAATATGAATTTTCCTAAAATCGAATTGTTGTTGTTCAAGTTGGGTGTGTGGCATTACTTCAATATTTAAGCCCGAAGTGGGCCGTATCGAGTGAATGAAAACACAATGAAAGGAACCAAGAGGCAACAGAAACGCAGATGATTGAAGAAAGGCAGTAAAAACAAGGATACCGTGAGTTATTAAAGCTTGAATAGACAATTGAGAGGTTATAGATAAAAATAAGGTGAAAAATGGTATAGAATAAGGAAAGATAAGCAGAGGCCTTCAAGCGCATGGTTCAACTCGACGAGAGTTGGATAAGCAACACATTATACAAAGTGGCAATCGAATGGTAGCATAAATACAAGAAATATACAACAGGGTCCCGGGTGGTGTAGCTTGAACAAGCGTCCACGTGCGATCAATAGATTTAAGCAACGCTCTTTCTGTTCAGAACTTGGATGGGAGTTTCACGGCTGCTTCTCTCGGTACCTCGTGGTACGGCTGCCACGGAAATAGTTGGTCCCGGATGTCCTAATAACATCATGACAGTCGTTAGTGGGGTTGGAAGTCCCCATAAAATGTACAGTGACGCCGATAATTGACGTAACGGCTATTGGCTGAGTACAAAATTAAAAAACACCACCGATTTTTTCGATAAACTGGCGGATAAGCTTGCTGATTTGGTTATGCAGAAGATAAAGGAAACATTGGAAGTGCTAACCCTGAAGTGCAAAAATTTAGAAAGTTTAGCTACAAAACTTAAAGCAAAAAATGAGGAGTTAACTGCAAAACTAGATAACCTTGAACAGCATTCTCGCAGGAGCTGCCTTCGTGTTTTTGGAATTGAAGAGAAAACCGGAGAAGATCCCGAACAACTGGTATTGAAGATTTTTCCGGAAAAAATGGGATTAAACATCAGATCAGGTCAAGAAATCTCGAGCCATCATTGTTAAATTTATAGCTATTAGTATCGTAAATTAATTTGTGATAATAAATCAAAGTTAAAAAAATCCCATATATATGTGCATGAAAATTTAGCTAAGACCAGGCTAGAATTGCTTCGTTCATCGATTAAGACATTCGGCCGTAAGCAAGTGTGAACAGCTGATGGAGTTATCTACGCCAGCAATAAGAAAATCTGTGTGCGGTCAGTGCTTGCTCAGATTTGGCTCCTTTCGATTAATATGATGCAAGCGTCATATGTATAGTTACCAGTGGTGCGGTTTTATATTAACTAAGTTTGCTGGATGTAACTCTAACGCATTATTTTTATTTGGTGCTTTTTGCACAACTAGTTCTTTAATTATTTATCTTTTTGTTAATTGTTATTTTTAATTTTGTTTATTAACCTTGCGGTGCTAACAGGTAACCAAAACAGCCAGCTATGGCTGAATTGAGATATATGCAAGACCTGGATACATACGGTGGCGAAGACGGTGAGTCACTGAATGATATAAATATGCAAACAATTTATATGCAAATAATGTAAATAAAATAAATTTCAACATATTTCATATGAACATAGGTAGTATTCAAAGTAACTTTAACGAGTTAACTGTTTTGTTGCAAAGCTTTAAGTTTAACTGCGATATTATTGTTCTATCTGAAACATGGGATATTAACGACGTATGTGATTTTTCAATAGAACGTTAAATTTTTTATAATGAATCAAAGTTTAACCAAAATGGTGGCCTAATTATACATATATACGCGTGAGACTATAATACTAAGTTTTAAAAACTATAGTTAAACAGATGTAACATTTACTACTAACATAAAATTTACATTTAATAACGACACATACTCGGTTTTAACCATGTACAGACCGCCAGCATCTGATAAGGTTAGGTTTCTGAATGACTTATATACAGTTTTAAATACTGTTGATAATTAATTGTCAAATAAATATATTGCTGGGAGACAAACTTAAATCCTTTTGGTACAACTGACACATATGTGAGTAGATACACCAATGAGCTAACTGATAGGGGTAATGTATATTTAATTAACCAACCAGCCAGAGTCAACTACCAAGCAAAAACATGTTTAGACCACATATTCTTTAAAAAAAATGTAGCAAATTGCACATTAGTTCCAGTGGTATTTGAATCGGCAATCTCAGATCACACACTCTATTAGTTACAAATAAATTTAATCATTTCTTTCCATCTGTTGGTGTAACTATGATGAAAGCAGTACAAGATGAGGTGGATGCTGATTCTAATCATTATGGAAACGCAAGTTTTAACGAAATAAACAATAATTCTCTTTTTCTTATTCCGGTTACCCATCATGCAGTTGACGAACAAATAAAAAGCTTAGAAAACAATTCTGCCAGTGGTAAGGATGCTATATCGGTTTCCTTTATAAAAACATTTAAGGCTCATCTAGTGGAGCCATTGGTGTTTCTAATTAATATGGCCTATCAAAGTGGCGTCTTCCCAACAATACTAAAGGAATTCGTTATCATACCGGTTCATAGATCGGGTAGTCGACAAGAATTAAATAATTACAGACCTATATCAGTTACACGCCAGATTACAAAGATATTTAAGGAAACTTAAAGAAAACGTTTATGTCATTTCCTCAATAAAGACAATATCATATCGCCGAAACAATTTGGTTTCCGGGAAAAAACATCAACAGAAGATGCTATATTTGACGTCACTAACAAAATATATTCCGCATTAAATAAAAAATTTAAAACTATTGCTATATTTTTAGATCTCGCTGAAGCTTTTGATACAGTGTCTTACCAAATTTTAAATGGCAAACTTGAAAAATGCGGCATACGGGAAATAGTTTTGGAATTATTCAAAAGTTACTTAATAAATGGAAAGCAAGTTACAAAAGTTAACAAAAACATTAGTTTACAAGAATTAGTAACATATGGTATTCCACAAGGAACTGTTCTTGGTCCAGTTCTTTTTTAAATTTATATTAATAGCCTATTACTATGTGATACCGGCGGAAGTATTGTGTCATACGCTGATGACACTGTTTTAATAGTTACTGTTAGTTGCTGGGAAGATGTCGCCAAAAAGGCAGAGGGGGGTCTCTATAACGTCAAACGTTGGCTGAACGAGAATTTACTTATCTTAAATAAAAGGAAAATGAAATATGTAGCTCTCTCACACAATGTAACGGAACAACCTATGTTTAATAAGTTAAAATTCCATATAAATTGTGATCGTTGGTGAAAATTGCTCTTGTACAACATTATATAAATCAACCTAGTGAAATTAAATATTTGGGAATAATAAGTGATAGTCAACTTAAGTAGGACAGGCATATAGAATATGTTTGCAATAGAACTAAAAAAACTAATACATACATTTTATCAGTTACGTTCGATACTTAGTAAACCTGTATTAATCTCAACTTACAAAGCCCTGGTCGAGTGAATATTACAATATGGGATTATAGATTGGGGAGGTGCCTATATTTTAACATTAAATATGTTGCAAATGATACAAAACATATAGTAAAAGTCATGCTTATTAAATATAAAACATATCCATCTGAGTTACTATTCCCTGAGGCCAGATTTTTATATGTATGTCGCCTGTACATCTTAAAAGTAATAAAACTGTATTATAGAAACCCTCAGTTGCAGAGCAAAGTCAATCATGCTTACGACACTCGTGCTCAAGCTCAAAAGTATCCCTAGTACTAAAATTACATTGAACCTAAGATTTATTACCTAATATATTGGCCCTAAACTTTTCAACTGTGTACCGATGGAATTAAAAAGAATTAGTAATTATAACCTCTTTTCTAAAAAACTCACTGCCTATATTTTGGAAAGCTACACTCAATTCAAAAGTGCATTAGTCATTATCAACTAATTTCATTGTAAAACTCCTTCTCTTCCATATCTTGCCGAAGTTGTGCATGAACCCGCAAATAAATTATTTTTATCTGCCTTGCTTTGGCAACACCATTTATTTCAAGCTGTTAACTTTTATTAATGCAATTATATATCTAACAAATAATACTAATTTACCATGCAAGTAACGTTATCAAGCTTTTTACAGTACGAGAGAATAGTTTGAATGAACGAGCGAATTCTTTAAAATTCTCGAGTAATGTAGACAGCAAATAAAGTTACGTATGTCGTAACATGGTTTATTTTATCCTAAAATACTAATCTTTTTAAAAAATAAGAAAAATGGTTATTAATGACACTTACAACAGCGCGTGGTGGTATCACTAGTAAGATAAAAACCCAATACTGTATTGTTGGTAGCACTGTCAGGTTATGTTAAATTTGAGATTATCAGGTTAACGTTTGCGTCAGTTTGTGCCAAATAACAAAGGAAACCTAACCTACTAACATCGAATTTGACATAGACTGACTATACACTTCAGTGCTGTCAACATGTGATTAAATGCTAATAAAGTATCGTTACGATATTTTTCTTAACAACAGTAGTGCTGTTAAATGCATCTTAATGCAACTCGTTGCTAAGGAGTTGTTGTCATAAAAACATAATAGGATAAAATAAAATGTTCAACAGTACACGCAAGGTAACAGGTTTTACTGGCTCAAGAAGGTGACTGGCGAGCCAAAGGCATATCCTTGTATTGGCCAGTAAAAACGCTCTTACCAAGCTAGTAATGTTAAATACTATTTTTAGGTTCAGGGGACTTTAAATGAGATGATCTGTTGAAAACTCAATTTCGAATTTTTGGGGTGAATTCAATACTTCCTTTATTGTAAAAGGAAGTAAAAAGTACTAAATTCATAATAATTGACAAAATAATAATAATATTGTTACGTTTTTACGTTCGGGCTATTTAAAAATTATACGACGCTTCTGGCCTTATTTACAATGATTAATTATGATTACCAGAATTATGAAGGCAGAACACAAATTATTTATAAACTACAGGCACTATTTCTACCAAAGATACACTAATTATTTATTTATTCACACTGGATTAAACATCAATTATTTATGTTGCTATTTATTTTACTATTTATGTAGTAGCTTACGCCTTTCGAGCTGAATGAGAACTTACTGAGAACTGTTCTCTTATTCCTGCGGCACGTATTTATATCCGAATAATTTCCGTCTAGAATAATCGAGGCTTTACTCGCTTTTCCGGCAAGTGCATGACGCATTCGCGTGTTAGTCAGCAAGGTCAGCTGGCTTCAAGGTTGCTCGTTACAATATTAGAATAGCACTTTTTTTCTAAAATTTTGAGAAGTCATGCAACAAAGACAAACATAATGTACGTAACAAAATTTGTTTTGAATTAAAAATTCCATAAAGATACAAATTACGTTCTCAAGAATTTAAAATTAAATTTCAAGATGCCATTACAAACAATTTTAGGGTATAATTGACACTTTTGCTGATTAGATGAACTAACACTACTAATAAAGAATGCGATAGAGAAATATAAAATTACACAAGTAAGTCTTTTTAAGTACATTCAAGACGATAAAGAGAAAACGGCTATATTTACGTCCTACATGCCAAAGATATACAGCACTTACTCATTCAGTCAAATAGATCATCATCAATCTGAATTTCTTCGGATTAATCTAATAATTTTAATTCTCTATATGAAGAAAATAATTTTAAACCATTTAACTAGTAGCTTTATGGCTGTTTAACTAAGAGATTATGATGTAACTTTTATCTTTAAAGGAGAGAAACATTTGAACTTGTTCCTTTTGTACCACACAAACATGATGCATTTGTATTTTAAAATTTCAGACAAAATATAGATTTAATGTTTAATGCTCAATTCTAATATCCAGGCGGGCACCATGTAATTCATAATAATTATTTTGCCTTTCTCTAAAAAGTAAATATTTAAATCTTTTTCCAGATGACGTCTCAGCGTTTTGCAAATACAGCTGGGAGGATAATGATTTACCGATTTCTATATATACCAACGTAGATCTATTTACAATTGAGCGAGGGCTCAATAAAACAACGGTTTATACAGAATTGCTGTCGAAGGAAGACTGCGAAGAAAAGTTTCTACAAAAAGGTGCTTATGCAGTAGTAACCGAGTACGACTTGTGCACAAACAATCTCGAAAATGCTACAAAATTTATTTGCAACGAGTTTACTGGAGTTCCTTTATTCGTGGATGATGAAATCTTTGGAACTGGATCTATTGGGTTTTCTTCTTCAAGAACTGTGTGCGATGATGGTCTTCCAGATATTTATACAAACGTGAATGCCTATGAAGAATGGCTAATAGATCAAATGAGACCATGGCCAACAAAGAATGGTATGTTAGAATAGCTTTAGAAATAAGTAAGGGTCCCACTCTGTCTGTTTTGAGATATAAGAAAACCTAATATTTTAGGGGCAGCAGAGAGTAGATAATACTATATACTCTTTGGGGGCACGCAATATTTATTTACTTAAAGCTAATATGTGGTTACGTATATATGCAAAGCATAACAAAGCAGGTATCTGTTTTGTCCGTTAAAACAAATTCATTACAGTTCGATAATAGTTAGTTATGTAATCAGTTATGAAAAGTGCGATGTAGTATGACAAAACGGCGGCCGATTTTCCTTATCTCTCCATTTCGGCCGCCGGCGACAAATTCTGTATCTCGAATACCGATTTACTATTGGAGCATATAGAGGATATGAGTCCACGTGTACCACGGCCTGGACTCGCCTACTTTTGCCAGCCAGAACATATGATATCATATCATAGGCGTAGCAGATTTTCTGCAACTTCTATTTAAATCGAATAAGCAAGGCGTTCCTTACTATACAACGATCATAGAGCTTACATTATTTGACAATGAAAAGTTTATTAGCTTTGTAGAGCCCAATCCCTGACTTTAAATACAGCACTTCTAGACTAATTCGACAGAAACAAAGAACAGCAATGCTAGGTCCATAACAGCACTGCACTGCAAGTGACTGAAGGCCCGCGTCTGAGATTCAGTCGCCTTGTCTGAACAGACTCAGATTCTGTATCCCGCATACCGAATCTGGGAAACGGAATCCCTTGTGTTCAGGGCCTAAAGAACTCAACGTTTTGCCCACGTCCATAAGGGGCTCCATCAGATGGAAAGCAAACGGTCTCTGGCGTGGCTTTTTACAACGTTGAGTTACCGTGTTGTTTGCTTTTCTCATGATGAAGCGCCTTATAAAAGTGGGCAAAACTTTGAGTTCTCCAATCCCAATAATGACACGGTCCTATCCCGAAAATCCTTAGTTACAGAAAGTGCTGCGCTGTCGTACATGTACGGCGCTAGACCTGTAGTTCGGAAATAACATGACATCGTACATGTACGGCGCTAGGCCTGTGTTTAGGATATTGGTAACGTAAAATTACGACACCAGACATACAATTGCGATAGTGGTATCGTACATTTACGACACCCGGCCTACAAAAAGTTCATAAGGTATTACGTACAAAACGCTATTTCTTTCCGTCAGAATTATTTTGTTCCTCACACTACATCACAAAATCAGATAATATGCTTATGGTCATTGTTACTACAGAAACAAGACTGCACTGAAATAAATGTCGAATCTTCACAAGTCATAATAGTTCACCAATTATTCTTAAAAAGTCCTTAAGCAGCGATACGAAGTACGTTCTGATATTGCAGACTCGACCAATGCTGCCATGAGTAGGTTAATACCAACAGTAATTAATAAATTATTCTTTTAATTGTACGAATGTACGATTAGATTGGAAACATTGACAGTTATGTAAAGTTATTATACAACTACTTTACATAACTGTGACGTAAAAGCTAGCTTTTCAAAACGGAATTAAATAATAGCTATTTGCGACATTAGGCTTGAAGTATTTATGGCCGAGCTAGTACATCATGGTCGAGCCCACCAGAGACAAGATACGTAAACTAGCAAGGCAATAAACGTAAATACCGGCCGTGTGTCGTATACAATTCTTTGTGTACCGAAAAAGGACAATAACCATTTTGCTTTTTACAGATTTACATCAAATTTGTAGCTTTCAAAATGTTGTGGTTCGTGTTAAACGTTTGGCAGTTGTTGGTGGTTAAACATTTGGCAGTTGTTGGTGGTCAGTCTACTTCAAATTAGAGGTTAGGTTTAGCATCAGTTTGTGTCAGACTGGCCCAAAATTTAACCTTCTGATTAGGGCGTTAAAGCCCACATTATGCTTTGGCCTTCTTTAATTTCTGCTTCCTGCTTCTAAAAGTTCTCATGCATCCTCTTGTATTTCGTGTTCCCAACGTTTTAATGGCCTCCCCAATGGCCTTTTATCACACATTCGGCTATTTAACGTTTATTTTGGTAGCCTTTAACATTTCATTCTGACCACATGTTTAGCCCACTGTAGCCGTTGTAGTCTAATAAATTCTGATAGTAGGGGTTTTTTTGAAAAAGTCTATATAATTGTCCGTAACTGGTCCCATTATCTTTCCCAGTACTTTCCTTTCGAAGGTATTAATCATGTTTTTTATTCTTTCTTTCATGACACACTACAATTCCGTAACTTACAAAAGATCTTATTATTGTCTTGTATACTCTTAACTTATTATTACGGTGGACATTTTTTTATTTAATTACGTCGAACATAGCAAAGTAGGCTTTGTTGGATACGGTTATTCGTCGTCAAATTTCTCCGTCTTCTCTACCAATTGCGTCCAGTTCCAGCCCCTGATATATAATTTTATCTACTGACCCGCCATTGTCTACTACAACGATTTGTGTTGCCCTATGGTCTCTTTTCTTTTATTAACTTTTTTGCTTTTGTCACGTTCATCTTAAGCCCAATACTTTTAGCATGTGTTTTTAGTTCTACGTAGGTTTGGCTTGTCGCCTCTGAAATTCGGCTCATAATACTGATATCATCCGCATAGGCAGGCAACTGTAGGGTCTTGTTAATTAGCAGGTTTTCTTTTCCTATACTCATTTGTCCTATCACGCATTCCAAGGCTAGGTTAAATAGTATGGGGGCGGCCTGTCTTCTTGCTTCAGATTTTTCGAAATGTTGAACATATCTGTTAATTGGTTTTGGATACGTACTGTCGCTACCGTGTCATCCATTGTTGCTTTTATAATTCTTATTAGTTTATGCGATATTTTAAATTAGAGCAAAATATAATAAAGTTTGTTTCTGTCAATCGAGTCGTACGCCTGTTTAAAATATATCAATATGTTATACAGGTTGTTTAAAATGGTACGGAACATGGCAATTCCATGAGTTGGAAAAGGTTCAAATACCTACTGCAATAAGGGTAACCGAAATAGAAAATGTAATAACTGCTTTGGCAGCTAGACAACAAGTAGGTAGTAGTTACAATAGCTACGTCAATGTCGGGTTCCCAGGTTTGCGTAAGATTACTTTAACCGTGAATAGTTGGTATATCGTGGATCTGCCGCATCTGAATCTCGTTTGGTATTCGCCAATTGGGCGAACGCCAATTCATCACCAACTAACCCCTATAACATTTTGTAGGTCATAATGATAGTCCAACTCATCACCGGCATCAGATAACAACCGGTAAACCCATCACCAGGGACAGGCCAACTGATCATCAGAATTAATTCGCTAATTACCACTTAAACGTTTCTGAAAATTACAATGAAACTTAAATTGCGGCCCACCCATAGATTTCGTATGAAACTCCTACCCAAGAAAATAAATAAGCGAAAATTGGTGGGAACACAATATATACATAAATAGGTACACATTTAATTGTTAATTATTTTTAAACGACATTCGAAGCCGAAACTTTATATCTATGCCATACAAGCTTTACAAAGTCGTAATCAAATATAACACCGTCTTTCTGATCACCCACATTTTCTTGTAAGAACAATTCAGCTTGCTTAACCCTCCGTGTTTTCACAATTGGTGGAATGTGTATACACTGGATTTTAATGCATAGTACCCGTCTGTAGGTACTTGTGATAAGGTTTGAATAAAAATATTCATATTTGGTTGAGTATTGTAGAAGGCAATAGAAAAATGAACATGGAATGATTCGTATGGATTGGTTGTCAAGCCTGAATGGCTTCGATTGGAAGGCTATAAAGATGGAGGGAAAGTAGCATCTTCACTAGTATAGTTATACACTAAGACATTCTACCGTACGCTTCCGGAGAAAGTAAATCATCCCTAAAATTATTTACAAAACATTCGCTAACTTTAAAGAGAGGAAGGTATAAAAAAATATATGAAGCCACTTTGCATCTGAGTGAGACTGTTTATAAATAGAAACCAATCCTTTTCTGTACCAACTCTGAATTAAGTGAAAACGACACCCAAATATAGTGGTGGAGGGCCAAACGTGATTAGCGGCGCTGTGAAACAAAATCTAAAATTATCCTACACGGACTTAGAGTGATATTAAATAATTCCGATGAATTTTTAAAATTTCCAAACGTTTTGATACCTGTTTGTTCGGAAGGAGGCAAAACATGAGTGGTATGTAATGAGCGTTGCGTACGCAGTGAATGGTAAATAGTTGAAAGATGAATATAGAGGCATATTTAAACTACGTAAGAACTGTCTGACAAGCATTTTAAGTTGAAAACACAACCAAATATAATTATATGATTTTCGGTATCGTTGTCCAAAGGAAAACAATATTCTCGATCAGTTTTTGGGTTCATCGTATTCAAAACTTCGTGGACTTCATGGCTGTTTAGTGGATTGGTCAGCATGATGCTCAGACGACTTCAGTTTATGTTGTGTCTAATTAAGTCAATGTCCTTCGTGTTGATGTTTCCCTTGTATCTAGAGTGAGCGATTTCCGAATTGATTATTTATGCTAGTCTTTCGCATTAAAAAATCGTCGCAGCCTTTCTTTCACACGAATTTGTGATGGCTTGTCTGCTTAACTTCTGTATATCCGGATGATGATTATAATTTAACTCATGCCAAAGTACTATGTCATCGCCTCCTTAAAACACAACTAAAAATTTACTAATTAATTTAAAAAAAAGATAAAGTAAATTTATGTCACACGTGCAGAATGATCGTACGCAAACAGATTTAACTTGCATTTAACGGTTTGACGAGAAATTTCGAAAAACTTCAATACAGGGCTGGGTATCGGATTTTAGAAAATTTACTGAAATTTTATAATTGTTATTGCAACTGTTTACAAAATTTTAATCTTTCGCTCGGTATCTTTACGTACTATTTACTTTACTTTACTTCTGCACTTCGTTGAAATCAGAAAAAAGAATGCTATCACACGAAGTAAAAATCAAAAACCACTCTTTAAGAAATAAGAAGGTTGAAATCAATGAAATCAAAACGAAGTGTTCTGCGCCCCAGAAGACTAATAACAACCTAAAATGGAGAGCAAAGAAGAAATTAGAGCCAATTTTCTAAAATCCGGTGTATCAGTTTTTAAAAATTTCTCGGGAGTACATGGAATCTGTTTGCGAAGAATTGAAGAGGTACCCGATTGATGTACACAATATTTAGCAACTTTTCCAAATTTAAACCCTATTCCTCTATCTCCCATGATAAGCTGTTCCTCGAGTGTCAATTACCCGGTATATTTATCTAGTTTTATTCACAGATTTGCCTGTGTAGCTTATATCTGCGAGTAAAACTGTACGTGTGGTAAGTTATAAAACTCTTTTTACTAAAGTACACTGTAAATAATATTTTGCCCCTTGTAAGTATACAGATACTTTGATTAATACATACAGGGTGGCGAATTGTTTCACGCACCGTAGGGATTCCAATGGTAAATTTTTAAAATGTAAATAATTGCATCCCTAATTATTTAGAACAAAAGTGAGTAGAATAGAAACACCTATCCCCTCCACTTTTAATTGATTCGCGGGTGCGCCACTGGATTCGCGGTTTAATTCGCTGATTTATTCGCGGATTTCGCGGTTTTAATTCGCGGATTGACCCAATTAATTTCGCGGTTTGATCTAATTAATCACATATGAAGTTTGATATTTAATTTACATATGTGCTACTGATTAAATTACGCAGTAGCTTCCAAGTTCCAATTTTTGAATTTAAACTTCCCGGGTGACGGCCAACTTGGTTTTCTGCGCGCGCACTTCTCTCGACTGCCTTTTAATTTCAATTTTTCAGATTTGATTTCTAAGTTCAATTTTTTGAATTTAAATTTCCCGGGGTGTCGGCCATCTTGGTTTTCTGCGTGCGCACTTCTCGCGGTTGTCGTTTTAATTTCAATTTTCGCGGAAATATTTGAATTTCAAACTGGTAGATCTTCCGTCTCCCCCATCTGGCGTTGGTTGTCTCTCTCTTGCATTCACAGAAGGGCTGTTTATATTTAAAAAAATCTCTGGCCTTAAGTGGATTTGAACCCTAGTTGTTTGGCCAGTACCCAGACACCGTATCAACAGAGCTACCAAGCCGTTGCAAATTTTATGTGTATAACGGAAAGCTACTTTCTCTGCTCTGACGTCATACTGCCAGATTTAAAACAAACTATTTTTTCAAAAATTTAAATTATAAGAATGGGATTGCATAGCAGGAATGCACTTTCATACCAAGCGAAATGAATAGCTTAATATTTCCATATAACAGTATTAACCTCTACATGGGGCTGTTTTTCATCTACATGTGCTACAGTTTTTAATTAATTTTTTAATTTGTAAATTTGACTTCGTCACCAGCGTAACTAAACAATGTTTTATGAGTTTTAAAGTGTTTTACAAATAATTTATTACAATAATATAATACCTTCAACAAACTCTTCTAAGTACTACCATACAATATAATTTTATAAATGTATTCCAGTATTCTCAATATTTTCTAATTTGTACAACTGATGAAGCAACCTAAAATTGCGAAACGTTTTGTGTTTTAAACTTTTAACTTATTAATAAACATGTTTACGACTTGTGATTTTTTATTCTTCAAAAAATTATTAAAATCATGCATTCTTGAAATTTCACATAATTTCAAATTCTTTTTGACATTAATTTTCTTCACATTAATAACTTTAGTCTCAATAACATACAAAATCTACATGAGCGTCCTACCGTAACGACTCCTCCGTACATAACCAGGAGCAAAAGGCACCAACATCAGTCTTTAGAAAACTTCTGAAGAAGCTGACAGCAAATCGACGACCACGGCATAACCCAGAAGAACTTACCATTAGCGTATATATATATGCTCTATGAATTGGTCACCGCCTGATTAGATTTCGGAGGGTATCTTGTCTATTTCGGGTGCCTTTGTTTTTCTGGAGTTAATTGCTTGTTTGACCTCTTCCAATGTTGGGGTTTTATCTTCTTCTCCACATCGGCCCTCAGATTCACATCCTGTCTAATTTCATCTTCCTGTTGTGCTCCAAGTATAATTTAAAAGTATTTTTTCCAAATGCTTTTAATATTTTGGGGGTCGCCTTCTACTTGCCCCGCTTCATTTTTACAGATACTGGTTCTAGGTTTGTAACCCTCTATGACATGTTTATATATCTATATGCCCTTCTTGGATCACTGTCTCTGAAATAACTTCTTCCATTTTTGTGATAAGATTGTTTTCATGTTTCCTTTTCTTCTTTCTGCATACCTTATCTGCCTTTTTTCTGGCTTTTTCAAATTTCGCTCTCTTTTCTCTAGTTCTTCTTTCTGTATAATTCTCGTCCTTTTTATTCTTTTCTTCCATTACTTCCTTGCACTCTTTTTCCAACCAGGTTGCTTTTTGTTACCTTTTGCTGTTGTTACTATTTCTTTAATGGTTGCAATAATGGAGATCCAGTAATCTTGTGCTGGTTGGTGTAAGAGGCTTTCTTGCATTAGCTTTTGTATAATTTCTACTTGAAGATATTTCTTACTTGTAGCCGCTTTTTCATCTATCACGATGTCGTCTATTTGGTTGGTTGTGTTCCCGTCTGGTATATTATATGAATTTATGAATATTTTGGTAGTGGAAACATGTGGAGCTTATAACCATATTTTTACTAGTGGCTAGGTTAATAAAAAAAATTCTATTTCCATTGGTTTCATTATGTAGAGAGTGTCTTCCTACTGTTTGAATAAACTGATCTTTTTTGCATATATTAGCATTCATGTTCCCCATAACGTTTTTAACATCGTTCTTTAATGAGCTGTTGTACACTTCTTCCATAAGCTGATAGAATTTTTTTTCGTGTCTTCTTCTTGTTCCTCTGTGGGAGAGTGCACGTTTATTAATGTTAAATTTAAGAAGCGAGTGCCGAGGCGTAGCTTGCATATTCCTTAATTTACTGCTTGAAAATCTAAAATGTTAGTTTTGACTTTATTGTCTACTCTCAATGCTGCACCAAGTTACGGCAGATTGGGCACCTGGTTTATTTAGGATCCGCACGTTCCAGGTTGTAGAAGAGAAGTATATTTCTGTGCGTAAGTCATCTCCTCAAAATCTGTCTGTGGCGTCCGTCGTTCAGGTTTTTGAACTCGGTTTTTTACGAGGACGGATAATTTGACAGTACTACTAACAATATACTTTAGTACTGCCAGGCGTATTACACGAATTATAGGCATCGTTGAGTGTTACTGGCCTAGGTGATAAAAAGTACCTAGGAACTCGTTGCTAAGCTGGTAGATAGTAGCTACTAAGTCAGTATACAAGAAATAGGTTTGTCGAGCGTGGATTGTAGAGCTACGATTTTTACGATTTGAAGGGCGGACTGAGTAAAAATGAGTAATTTCAAATACTTCAAAGAGCCTTTAGAGTAGAAAGTTCATCTCGGGCAATAGTCAGTAGTTGCTTTGCTGAATTCATAAAACATCGACAGTACTTAACCCTTCTGTACCGATGGGGCAATATGACCCAAATCATTTTTAATTCTCTGCAAAATCAAACGTTACGTCAGCAGCAGTATGTGACAGTGTTTCTCAGTGTAAAGACTTCAATTGCTATAAATCAATGTTATCTATTTGAAATTTGTTTAAACTAGTAATTTTTGCGTATCCAAGGTATATCAATCCGCCGTACGTCTAAAACGAAAACCTAAAAACCATTTTTAAATCGCTAGTAATTTGACTTCATCTAAAACAGTATTTCTTCAAAATAACAATCTTGCTTGGAAGGTGATAGTAGTGCTTTTCTGAAGCAACACTTTTCTATCCAATCCGCTAGTTCTCTAAATTCCAAACGTGTTTCCATTCTTGAGCCATTGTCTCATTGGATGGAAATTAGATTACGTGAATATTATATGGAGCAACACTTCAAAGGCATTTTTGCAACTCATGTGAACTGCCTTCTTTTGATTGTTTTTCAAACGCAGTGTGTCCTGTAGTGGCCTATCAGAAATTTGTCATCAGTGTATGTGTGTATCACGACCTGGAACAATGAAAAAGATAAACATATAGTAACAAATATTCGAGTAGGCCTGATGCTCATTTTAATGTCAACCAAGCATGCCTACTTAAATAATTTTTTCGTTTGGGTCATCTTTTCTTACTCAAGCGTTCTATTTTGTTATTCATCTTATCTCATTACTGTTATTGCGGCAGGCAACAAAAGCAAGGGGACTTTACATGTGGCTGTAATTGCATTTAAAAAATTTAAAAATCGAATATATACCTTGTATTTATAATGATCCTAACGACCTACCGCTATCGGACATGGATTGTTCGTTTGTTAAACACCAAGACGGCTACATGCATATTCTCCTTGCTTTTGCAATGGTGCTAGTTGCCTGCCGCAATCTGTATATAATTATGGCCCCATCCGTATATATAAGTACACCATATATTACAACTGGAGTTGTTTACCCGATCCCCTTTCGCCAAACCTCGAGATCAACTGTTTGATCTCCTTGTAGTTCTCTAGTTGCCTATCGCCTGTCTTACTTCTTCATCCCATGACTGTTTTGGTCTGCCTCGTGTTCGATTTCACGGTGGTTGCCATCGAAATATTCTTTGAGGTCATCTGTTTTCATCCATCTTTAACAGATGACTAAACTATTTTAGATTCCTCTTTTCTATTCGCTGGAGAACGTTTTCATTAGCTTTAATTCGATTCCTAACCTCTTCGTTTGTAATGTGTTGCGCAGTCTAGATATTCTGACGTTTCGGCTTACATAATCCATTCCACAGTTAGAAGTTTTGTTTTCAATTTCGCTGGGGTTCCACACCCCATTCCGTAATTCATACCTGACTCCACTATGGTGATTCCTATGCTTTTCTTATTTTCTATTGTATTGTTCCTATCCCACCAAATGGAATTTAGGGCACTACGATTTTCTGGCTTTGTTGAATTCTGTATTTGAATTTTCCAGATCCTAAATCTTTTCTATCGATCCTAGCTCCAAGGTATTTATACGTGTCTACTTGATTAATTGGTATATCTTCGTCTATTAAAATGGGAAAGTTATTTTGGGTGTTTACCGCTAAGTATTCCGTCTCCTTTAGGCTAATTTGTAGACCCCATTTATAATATTTCACGTTAAGTTTCCGTATTATAAATTCCAGATCAAACGAGTCTTGCGCTAAAATGACTTGATCATCAGCAAAACTTAAGGTGTATAGATGTTCTTCATTAATGGGGATTCCCATTCAAGCGCAATATTTTTTCCAGTTATGTAACGCCATTTCAAGGTAGATATTAAAGAATATCGGCGAAACACTGCATCCCTGTCGTAATTCTTTCGAGGGTGTTATTGGACTAGAGAATTATCTATTAATTTTAATGTATGAGACATTATCTTCATTATCGCGTTGCCGGCCAACTCTAGAACTTCGGCGGCGAGATACTCCATGACGGCGGCCAGGTAGGCGGGCGCCCCGGCGCCGATGCGCTCTGTCTATTTACCCTTAAGGCCAACGCGCACTTGGGCGACGCGCGGAGCAGCGCGGCGAAGCGCGGCGAAGAGCCGAAGAGCCGTGCTAACGCGCACTTGAGAGCCGTTTCTGTCGACAACCGGGTTGGTGTTAACGGAATATTTTGTGGATTTCTTTGTGTTCGGTAGCTTTAATAAATAAATGGATAGCTCGGACGAAGATACTCTAATTGTCTCTTTGCTTTGTGAAGAAGCTGAAAAGCTGGAAAAAAGAGAAAAAAGCTGTTGTCAACTCCGAAGTCCTTTTCCATTAATTTCGACCAAGAGATCACTATGCAAAAAAACTACGTATACAACACGTTTTGAAAGTCCTTTTTTTTTCATTCATTTGCTTGATTAGCTCGGGCTTCGCCCTCGTTATCAAACTGCAAATTCATGAAAAAAAGTATGACTCAAAACTAGTTGTACAATAGTAATTTGTACAACTAGTTTTGAAAGGAATTGATCGAGTTAACTTGTCAACCAATGGCATTCTTTAATTTAAAATAAACTACCAATCGAACGCTTTAGAAAATAACGACTCGTGCAAGCACTCGTGGTTATTTTCATCGCCACAGAAACTCGTATCTGAATCGCAAAAATTATTGTCGGCAATATTTTGACTTCTTGTCCTATTATTACTGAAAATTAATAGCGAAATGCTGAATGTTAATGGAGCGGCGAGGCAGAAAGTGAAGTTTGCATCCAAATTATTTCAGTTATTTTATAATTCACATTATTTTGATTTGTAGATTGTTTAAAAGAATGTTGGAAATCCCAATAACCTATAATTCATCAAATATCATGTCTGCTTAGAAACACATAAGCCCCCCTGTAAAGATAATCCTTTGCCAGACGTCAATCAAACGAAACAAATGTTGCAAGCCACAATTCAAGTCACAGCATTTTATACGAATTTTAACGTTAAATGCGTAGTAAATTTCTATAAAAATGAGACAGTAATTTTAAATTTAAGACGAAATAGATGTTTCTAAGTAAAACAAGCATTTATGATTAAAAATATACTGCTCAACAAATGAACTGGACCACCCATAAAAATGTTATTATTGATTTTTATTGATTTTACGACAAAAAGTCATTCTTTATAAAAAGTTCTGCTTTCAAGCTTCAACGAAAGACAAGAAAAAAATTCAACTCTTGCGTTTAGCGTCTGTCGGAATACATTCGGCTAGTTCCATCTGCTTTCGGAAAACTTCGTAAACCCCAATTCCGGTCACTTGGGTCGCAAGGTAACGCGCACTTGGGCGAAGCGACGCGCGGAGCGGCGCGGCGCAGAGAAAAATATTCTCTGGCAAGAATTCCGCTAGGGTAGCTTCGCTGCGCCGCGCCGCGCTTCCGTCAAGTGCGCGTTAGTAGGTAAGAAATACATTAAAGATATAACTGCTCGTCGCCGCGCTTCGCCGCGCTGCTCTGCGCGTCGCACAAGTGCGCGTTGGCCTTAAAAGTTTTGTATTGAAATACTCATCATTTTCATATAAAATTGTATGGGTCTAACGTCAACTGTTTTGGAGATATTAACGATTTTATGCAAAAAATGCTGAACTTCAGGCGACTGCTGTAAGCCACAGAAAACAATTGAATGAAGGAAAACGTTACCAAAAAATTATGATTTTTGTCAACTATCTTTCAAGTGTAAAATGGTAGATCTGGGTATTAATTTTATATAGGGTGCTCAATATTTGCAAATTTAATCATTTCGATTTTTTTCAAATGGAACGCCCTGTATATTTTTGTATTTTTGAAGAGCCCTTTTAATGAGCTTTCTTTTGATACGTTACTTCATACTTCTAAGTTCAACTTTTTTCAGATATGTGTGTTTGAACATAAAAACAATTTAAACCCCTTAAGATGCTTTATTTCAAGGGATAAAAAACAAACGCCCTTAAAATAGTGATTTAAACGCATCTCTCTAAAAATAAAAGCACAAAACCAGGTTTAGAAAATATAAATTCAGTCAGTGTTGATGCAGGAAATTATAAACACGAAAAAACGATAAAATCAGGAATAAATTAATTATTTTAAAGGCGTTTGTTTTTTGTCCCTTGAAATAAAGCATCTTAAGGGGTTTAAATTGTTTTTTATGTTTAAACTCGCATATCTGAAAAACAGTTAAAACTTAAGAGGTATGAAGTAACATATCAAAAGAAAGTTCATTAAAAGAGCTCTTCAGAAATACAAAAATATACAGGGCGTTCCATTTGAAAAAAAATCGAAATTAAATTTGTATAACATTAATACCCAGATCCACCATTTTACACTTGAAAGATAGTTAACAAAAATCATAATTTTTTGGTAACGTTTTCCTTCATTCAATTGTTTTCTGTCGCTTACAGCAGTCGCCTGAAGTTCAGAATTTTTTTGCATAAAATCGTTAATATCTCCAAAACAGTTGACGTTAGACCCATACAACTTGATATGAAAATGATGAGTATTTCAATACAAAACTTTTAAGATACTTAAATATACGGCATTCTATTTAAAAAAAAATAAGTTTGATCCGCCACACTTTTTTGAGACACTCTGTATAATCAAAACTATTTTAGTAATGTGCACCACCTTAGTACCTACAACTTTTATATACTCAATATTTATGCAACTCTCATAGTTTTAGAAATATCTTCCACCCCCGCTTCGTTGCCGGACCCTGTACAAATTAACCATTGTACATTATAGAATAGAGCTTACTTGAAAATGGATGAATCTGTTATTAATTCATTTAGTTCATTTTTAGGTGAAATCAATATGATTTTGAGCAGTTATGAAAAGTATCAAAAAGTCACTTTTTTTAATGTCACCAATGGCAATGTGAAAAAATAATACATTATAAGAAAAAGAAAAGCATAATTTTTACCAAGATGTGAGTTTGCAGCTCAAGGGCGATGCCGAGCACTACAAATAAACAGAGGAAAAAATGGTGTTCTGCCCTGCCGCGTATATACAATTTTTTAAACTGCCAGGATCAGAACCGTAAGAAACATATTTTTCGACGACTCACATCGAAAGTAGATTTTTCTCACAGTCGTCGAAAAAATAGTATGTATGTTTCGAGCTAAAAGTGCGCTTGCCACTTTTGCATGATTGCTGGTTTCGGCTTTGCCTCAACCAGCAATATTCACGTGCAAGCGGCAAGAATGCACTTTCAGCTCTTAACATACAATATACTATTTCATTACTCTAAATCAAAATTATGCTGTAATACGGATTGGGCCATAATTATAACGGGTGTTCATAAACAGTCGTCATCCCAGTAGGTTTCGACTTCAGAAACGTATGTCTATTAAAATTGAGAATAAATGCGCTATGACAGTACTCAATGACGTTTCATTGTGTTGCACGAATTAATCAAAGATATAACATTTTGTTTTTCAAAGCAACTGGGATGACGACTGTTTATGAACACCCGATATATAACAGCAATGAGATAACATGAACAACAAAATAGAATGCTTAGGTAAGTAAGAGATGACCATACGAAAAAAAATTATTTTAGTAGGCATGTGTGGTTGACATCTGTCATAATTAAATGTGCGTCAGGCCTACTCCAATATTTGCTATTATGTTTATCTCTTTCTTACTCAAGCAATACGTGTTATTTTCTTGTGTTATCTTATTGCTGTTACAGTGAAATTCCCCTTCGCGGATACACGGTCACCTCCCTTGGACAGACAGTTTCTCATGGTCCCGACCGACTCTCATATAATTTGCATTGTGTTAACTCCCTCTTGGACGGACATTCTCTTGAACGGACGCGGACACAAGAAAATGTTCTCTTAAACGGACAAAAAACAAAATAAAAAATAAACGCCTTGTCTCATTTTTCTGTCGCAAGTGTCGCTGTTGCATTTCTCAATCGCGCGGCGCGCCAACTTTGCTGCCTGAATTCACTGAGGGACTTTCCCGGGGATTCACCGACTTCAATCTTTCGGTACACGCGGGGATTCAGTATTAGTCTGACGTCTATGCGGAAAAGACACAGTGGGCGACACATTCATTGTAGAAATGGCGCCAAATATAAAAATTCTCACGCTTAAACAAAAAATTGAGATTGTTGAAGTTCACAATAGGGAAAAGTTAAGTGTAAGGAACTTATCCAAGCGTTTTGATATCCGAAAAACAAACTGCTGATATAAAACATAAAGAAAGTATTTTGTATGTAGTAATATTTTGTAAGGTAACAAATCCTTATTTTTTCCTTAAGTTTTAAGTTTTTTGTTTACTTTAAAAACATTTACATACATATACGTTTTAAATGTCCCAATTTCTTTAATTACAGTTTTCATTAAAAAACCGATTTTGTTTCGTATTTCTTTTAGGCGGACACCCCTCTTGAACGGACACTTTCAGTCGGTCTATATAATAATAAACACAGAAAGAAACATTAACACATAAAATAACTTTTCATATCAAAACTTGTACATTCAAAATAACTTAAACAAAAAAAAATTACAAGTACTTTCTTAATTCAGCAATTTTTGTCTGAATTATGTTAGACTCATACGTTGTATCGCGTTCTATTTTTTTTTTTAGATTCTAGCATATATATTTCTTGCGTGGCTTTTCTCTTCAGCGATGCTTCTTCACTTTCCTGTTGCTCTTCTTTTCTTCTTTGTTCCAAAGCCAACTTATATTTAAAGCTAGAATTTTTTACATAGGATCTCATTTTGTCACTAATGACAACATTTAAAACATCACCCTTGCTGTGTACAGCATCATAAACAACACGCTGACAAGTAAGAGATTCCTCTTTTAAATTTTCTACTAATAAATGTTTATTAATGAAAAATCCAGCCTCTACATTAGCATTTCCATGGGACATAATCAAAATGAATTTAACAATGTTCCATAAATTTTCGAATTCATGTCCCACAAGCAAACGATGATAAAAGCAATCCAGTCTCTCAGCCTCTTTATACAAAGCGATTTCAGAAATCTTAGTTTTAATAAATGTCGCATATTCAATTTTTGATCGTTCTGCTGTAGTCGCTGTAATAATCTCATGATCATGTAATATTTCTAGTAATTTATCAAATTTTTCCATTAACCATGATACAGAATTAGTATTAATTGTTTTTGGATTAAGCGAAGTAACTGCATGTACAGTTACGGACACCTCAAAATGCACGGTTTTTTGTTACTATGGTTATTTTTGCGATTTTTCGGCTTATTAAATGAGGGTTTCTCCAGTGGCGTTGCTTGTGATTGTAAGAATAGGTATTACTTTTTTAATGTTTGTATTTTAGCAAAGTTTCACAAGTAAACAAACTATACATGTAATAATATGTATTTAATAAATATGTATCAGTATTCAATTGCTTAAATTGCTACTACGCTTTGCAGTTTGTTTCGCATAGGGTTGACCAATGTTTCCATATTGTATCCTCGCAGTTCCTTCCAAGCATTTATTATTCTTTCCCATAATTCATCTGTGTTGTTTGGTGCAAAATCCCTGGTATAAATTTTTGTAGTTAAATACCCCCAAACATTTTCGATAGGGTTCAAGTCCGGACTTTTTGCAGGCCATGGTAATAAATTGATATTATTCTCATCAAACCATCAATGAACAATCCCTGCTGCATGCACAGGACAGTTATCCTGTGAAAATAATGTTATCAATTACGTTAACATAAACAAAATTAATTAATTAAGTAATATCTTGCCTGTTGAAAAGTAAATTGATTAGGAAAGGCCTCTCTTACAGATGGCAGCATCACATTTTGCAAAATATTGCGATAATTTTCAGCATTCAGTCGACCATTAATTCTATAGCATGCCCCAGATCCGTGAGCATTGATCCATCCCCATACGTTTACAGAGAATCGTCCACTACTTAAGGGTTGAACATAATATTGTTCCTCAAATCTTGAATTTTGTGGTCCATACACCCTTAATCGTCAATTGGTAAATGATTGAAATACCTTTTCATCTGAGAAAACAGTCCTGTTCCAAAAATCGTCGATTTCATTCAAATAGTCGGTTGCAAACTGTATTCTTCGTTCTTTGTTCTCTGAGGTTAAAAAAACTTTTGTTGCAGAAGTCTCTACTGCAAACGATTTTTAATTTTGAAAATGCAGCTCTTGCTGACATTAGTTTACACCCAAAACTTTTTATTGAAAATTAAGTAAAACAAATTATTCACGTTTATAAACTTCTGCTATTTGCAAAGAGAATGTAACCAGCCAATCCACCACCAGTGCCACCTACCGCCGTGAGCGCACACCAGGCACAACACGCCAACGTACCTTACCTAACCTAACCTAGCCTAACCTATCCTATCCTATCCTATCCTATCCTAACCTAAACTCACCTAACCTAATCTCGCAATTAAAATCATAATGCTTCAATACAAAACAATGGAAAAAAGGGGGGTGTAAACTAAATAAGCTGCCCGTAAACATTATTTTAGTTTACACCCCCACATTTAAGCAAAATAGAAAAATCGTAAACCAGGTGTAGGTGGGGGTGTAAACTAAATAATCTCAGAGCCAGTAGATATAGAGAGTACCGCCACGTCCGCCATGTTTATTCCTCTGACATATGCGTCACTTTGAGGTTTGTCACACAATTCCGTCAACGTGACGTTTGTTGGCAATCCAAAACTTTACTTAAAATTGGCAAGACTGTAAGTCTATGTCAAATTCGAGGTTAGCAGGTTAGTTTTTGCGTCAGTTTTGACACAAACTGGGGCAAAATATAACCTGCTAACCTCGAATTTGACATAGACTTACAGTCTTGCCAATTTCAAGTAAAATTTTAGACATACCTCAATCAGTCATTGCTGGTGGGAACAAAAATGGCGGTGATAGCGGCATTTTCACGGATCAAAGAATGGCGGTACTCTCTATATTTACTGGCTCTGAATAATCTGCCGTAAACCTTATTTTAGTTTACACCCCCACATTTAAACGAAATACAAAAATCGTAAACCAGGTGTAGGTGGGGGTGTAAACTAAATAAGGTGCCCGTAAACATTATTTTAGTTTACACCTCCACATTTAAGCGAAATACAAAAATCGTAAACCAGGTGTTTGTGGGGGTGTAAACTAAAAGAGTGCCCAGTTCTCTTCCAGTTTTGTAATAGCTCGCATTTTCTCTGCTTCTGACAAATGTCTGGGAATTTTTCGAGTTTTCAGTTCTATGACAGTTGATGACAAACGTAAACGTCAAAACTCGACGTCTATGATTAGAATATCGTATTACACGCTAAAAATCTGCCGTGCACTTTGAGTTGGCCGTAACGGTACCAACAGATACTTTATACAACATCTTTCTGTTATTTTTTTTTACAGTTGCCTTCACAAAATGCTGGCAATCTTTTAAAAATAATAATTTGTGTTTTGCAGGTCGAAACCAAGTAGATTCCAAACTTGGGGAACTCACGGTTTTCTGTATTTCTTAGGTAATCTTCAAAATGTCGCTATAATAAAGGAAACAAATTGTTATACTTCGTGTAACTCATCTTTGATCGGCATACCTGAAAATCAGCGCGTATGCAGGTTTATTACCGACATCGGGGTACAACGCCAACTCTTTTTACTGCAACGTTTCCCTCGTATAATTCTTCGTTGATCGGTATACCTGAAAATCAGCCCGTATGCAGGGTACAACGCCAACTCTGTGGTATATTTGCAGGGCAATCAAAGCGATGAACAACAATTTGCAAAAGTTTCGTAGTCAAAATAATTTATAGGTTATGTGTAAACATCAGAGTCAGAGACACATTTAATATGCTTAAAAAGCACGGCTTCAATATTTCTTTGCTTCGGCCGTTGGTTGCATTCAGTAACTCTCTTTATTATTAACCAAAATTCACTTGCCTTTGAATCTGTGTCAACAGTTTTAAAAAACACAAGAAATAGGCATAATAAATAATTGTTTTCTCTGATAATATCGCTATTAAAAGTTAAGGGAAGTTTGTTTACAAAAACCCGAAAATAGAAATGGTGGAATGCAACTGTGGTACTTTTAGTTGTGTAAACACGGCTTTTAGTCTTCTGCATTATTATAAGTGATGATATGGATGGATGGATATTTAATAGTACTATATTGCTAGCACGTGTGAGTGGGGAGGTCACAGCGTAAGTGAGACAGAAAACCAACTCTTTTACACACTTGGTGAGCTGTGCGCAAGCGTCGTCAACGCGGTGGGGAAATGGTCAAGTTTAAAATTCTCTTCTAAAGGCGGAGTTCGAATTCTCAGGCATGCGCACGAGAAGCGTAGTAGTCAG
>CALNHX010010783.1:0-37345 GCA_940337035.1 Agriotes lineatus | reverse complement strand
TAACGGAAACGGAGGGCAACGACCAGGCTCCACCTATGGTCCTCCAGGCAACGGTGGACAACCGCCCAGCACCTCCTATGGACCTCCGAACGGTATCGACAGTGATCAAAGGCCAGGAACAAGCTACTTCCCCCCGGCAGGAAATGGATTTGGCAATGGAAACGGTGGACAAAAGCCTGGCTCCACTTACGGAGTTCCTGGAAACGGCAACGGTGGGCACAATGGCGGTCATAACGGTAATGGAGGACATAATGGAGGCCATAACGGTAATGGAGGACATAATGGCGGCCATAACGGTAATGGAGGATATAATGGCGGCGGTAACGGAGGACATAACGGAAATGGAGGACATAATGGAGGGCACAACGGAGGTGGCAATGGGGGAGGAACACCTGGATCGGGTTATTTACCACCAAATGGAGGACATAACGGTGGAAATGGTAAGCCCGGATCGACCTACGGTGTGCCTGGCAATGGTAATGGCAACGGACACAACGGAGGAAGGCCTGGTTCCACATACGGCCCTCCTGGACAAGGCAATGGGCACAATGGTGGCCATAATGGCGGACATAACGGAAATGGACGACCTAGTTCCACGTATGGTGCTCCTGGCAACGGTAATGGTAACGGGCACAATGGTGGAAGACCTGGTTCCACATACGGTCCTCCTCGTCAAGGCAATGGACACAATGGCGGTCATAATGGTAATGGGCGGCCTAGTTCGACATATGGTGCTCCTGGCAACGGCAATGGTAATGGAAAACCTGGATCTACCTATGGACCTCCAAGAAATGGAAACGGTTTGGGGAATGGGAATGGAAATGGCGGACCAGATCAAGGCTACTTACCACCTCAAGGAGGCAACGGAGGTGGATACGGGGGAGGCAATGGAAACGGCGGTTATGGAGGAGGAAACGGAGGCGGTGGTTACGGAGGCGGGCAGAAGAATCTACTGTAAGTATAGGTTGCCAAATTTTCAATAAATGAGCTGCAAAATTTTATTCTTAGGAACCTGCAAACTACCAGTTCGAGTACGAAGTGAACGACGCAGAGTCCGGAGCCCAGTTCAGCCACCAAGAGCAGCGAGACGGCGACGTCGCAACAGGCGAGTACGATGTACTTCTTCCTGACGGTAGAAAACAGATTGTGCAATATCAAGCTGATACTGAGGGATATAAACCAAAAATAAGTTACGAAGGTAGTTGAACAAAACTCACTATCTATGGGTGCTTTGGTTGCGCGAAAATACACCCCACAAGCTTGGTGCTTGGGTGTGCAATTTTAGGATTAATTCTGCCACTTCGTAGCACTAATGTGTAACCAATTTCAGGCGAAGCTTCCAATGGAGGTTATCCAAGCGGACCCAACGGAAATGGTGGGGGAGGATCCTAGCGGGGGACCAAATGGCGGAAATGGAGGAGGCTATCCCAGCGGCGGACCAAATGGCGGGAATGGAGGAGGGTATCCCAGTGGCAGACCAAATGGAAACGGGGGAGGATATCCAAGTGGAGGACCAAACGGAAATGGTGGCAACGGAGGTGGATCAGGGCCGTATTAGCTGTTCCGAACTGAAGTTGTTTAGCAGCATTGTGGTTTTGTTGTGGAGAAGTTTGAATTTTTGTTAAAAAACAGAGTACCTTAATCGATTATAATTATTGTAGAAAGTGGGTTTACGCTTCATTGTTTAATAGAGAGAATTGGCATTAGCGATTAGCGCCTGTAGAAATTATTAGTTTATTTATTAGTAATTGTATATAAAGTAGCTCAACTAATATTAACTTAAGATTGTTTTCCTAATGGCTTTTACTGATGACGACTGCAAATCCTATAGGCACAGCACTGAATGAGGAGTTGAGGCTCTCGAACTGACTTCTATATTTTTTCTAGTATTTATTATCTACAAAGCAATAGTATTTATGTATCCTATGTAATCTTTATCTAATGTAAATAAATACTTATATTTCATACAAGTTTCTTTGTTAAGTAGTTCTAATTTAGTTAAGGCTTTTAAGTGTTCAAAATATATCAGCAACAACACTACAGGGTAAGTACGCCTATGGCTTGGTTAACGGTTCTTTGTCAATATAGAATTATAGACTTCTTCGTATCACCGCGATCTTCTTCTTCTCCATGCTTCCATTAGCTTTGCTTATAAAACTTGTAGGGTTATTTCTGTTTTCCACTTATTATTTCTTCGCATTTTTCTTCAGTATACATTTTGTGCCACTCGATCAGCTTTTTGTAAAGTTCACTAACGGTCTCATTACTGTTAGTGCATCACTTATTAGTAAACTTTCTTGTTACCTCTTCAGGACTTTCTCTTTTGATTAACCATTCTAAATATGCAATTAAAACACCTACAGCCAGTCTTATAAAGGCCACTAATCTGATGTTAACTTTAATTCGCTGTTAAAATAAACAAAAGCGCATCAAAATGTTAGTTCTTATGACCTTTTATTCATTAGTAAACAAATGTTAATGCACTTTTGTTTCTTTTAACAGCGAATTAAAGTTAACATCAGATTAGTGGCCTTTATAAGACTGGCTGTTAATTTTTTGGAAGTAGTAATTCACCTGCATTTATAGTTATTTTCCAGTTATTTTATTATTGTTGTGCTTAATTATTCTCTACATCGCTGGTATAAGTTAAATAGTGGTTTTACAGTATTTATAGAATGTCAGTCATATCTTATAGATATTTCCATTCGTTACTAGTCTTGGTCTTATAATTTAATAGTAATGCTGATACGAGATAATCTTGTTTTAAACCATTTCTACCATGTTCTACTTTCCAATTGCCATTGATTATAAATAAATTGACTGTATTAGCAACTCACTTCTGTATCTCTTTCAAAGCGAATATTGATCAATCACTGATATAATTATTCAGAACCCAAATTGATATTCACCAATTTCGTTTTTGATCTTTGTATTTAATGTGTTTTACAACTGTGGTTAATGTATTATGTATCACATTGAATAAAACGATTTCTCTGTAGTTGTGGTATTCCAATCCTGCATTTTTTTCTCTGAGTTCTACTACTACATTTGGTCAGTTCTGCTGGATGGACCATTTATTGAACTTTTGTAATTTATCATAGCTCTTATTATTTCAATGACATCGTTATACTGCCGTGCCCGCGCTTCCCCTTCTTCCAAATGTTTGTTTCTGGAAGCTTCTATGGCATAAGTTGCTGCTTTTTCTTGATTTGTCTGTTTTGTGGTTCATCGAGACATTCCAGCCACCATTCCATTTCTTCTCTTCGTCAACGTATTAGATTCATATATGATTCCGACTTGATATCACGTTATCTATTTCTATTCCTCGATAGAAGTTGGAGATTTCGTTACTGTGTGTGGTCGGTTCTGGTCGAGCAGTACTCCATAAATTACATACATTTTGCCTACATTTACATCTAACTAAACTCGCTTCCTTACGAAAAGGTTCTGAGGCCACGTAGACTCTAAGGGCGAAGAATGCACAAAAGGGAAACGAAGAAAGGGGCCACTTAAAAGCGGAGAAAATATCTATATCTATAGGAATTCTAACACGAACTCGGATGAATTCTTTGCCCATTGTTCCCTTCTGCACACGCTAAAATGCCTCAATCGCAAACTAATAAGTAAGTAATATTTGCGTCCAATGCTCTGTAAACCAAGCCACAGGTATTTAATGCGTTGTTTTATTGTGTTTATTCTTAACTTTTTCTGAGCGTTCGTTTGCATATTGCCTGTTCATTTTATGTGGCTGTTATACTTCTCTTAGCTGCTGGTCTACTTCTTGGAGCTTTGAAGGTTGATCCTTTGTCTTTCTTGTTCTTGGTTTTTCTCTAATGTTTTTAGCCGAAACTTTCATTTAATGCTTCTAACTTGCAATATTTTTGAAAATGAATTTTATATTTACGTTTATGTTCATTTTTGTGTATTTCATTATCATACTCTGCCTCTTGTAAAATATACATATTTATAATCATCCATCTTCATTGTATTTCGATCTGTGCAAGTCCTTAGTGCCTATTTGTGCGTTCATATTCTAATATTATCGCGTTCATGCTAGAATTGGACATAGTTTAAAAAGCGCGATTGACTATTTTATATCAGACGGCTCAGCTTAATACAACCAACGCTACTCATTCATAAATAGCAGCCATCTTCATTTAAAGTCAACATTTTTACATACTAATTGCGCTTAATGGACTGGTTTGACATAAATCACTCACACACAGGCCATAAATCTAGGGCCGCTTAAGCGGTGCCGCAGATTTATATAAATTAAAATTCAGCAAGAAGCAAATCAATTATAGAAACTAATAAATCGCTGCTAATAAAGACATGAAAGGCAAGGGCTTTTATACGGCCAGGCAAATTGGAATTGAGACAAAACGAAGGCCGCCTTTGATGAGCTCCCGAGCCACAACAAGAACATAATTAATATCTTGAAGCAAGTGTGAAAGAATAGCAATAAAGATTACAGAACAAGAGACTCACGCTAGGCGGCCATACATTTTTCCGCAGATTTAAAAGGATCAAGGATGCAGCGCCTAAATTGGAAGGGACTTTCCAGACTGAAGGCTGATTGAACATGTAATTTATTATTGCTGGTTGAGATTACACTGAAGTTCATTCATTCAGAATTTAAATGTCTGTGTTAGGTGTGAGTAAACAATAAAATTAGTAAATGTGCAAAAGCAACGATATGGCCTACAGTGTAAGCTGTAAAGAAATTAGTACGTAGAAGCAGATGGTAAGAGTAACACGAGTCAGAACTTGACATTTCTGCATAATACCGCATTATTCATGGAAAAGTCATCGTCTAATAGTAAACTACATCTTTAGTCATTGTTCAGAATTGAAATATTGTTTGTTCGGAAAAATTCTTAAGCATACTAACTTACATATGAGTACTTCATCACTTTCACAGACAAAATTAATCGCGATGATCTGGTCGCTGCTCTAAATTAATAAATATTTATGACTTCGTTGATCTTTAAAGTTCAGATAGCTTGAAAATCGTTGGTCCTGCAGTAAATCCGCAGGAACTCGGCGCTGCAGACATAAATAACAAAGGCGTAAAGGTTCATAATGGCTAATGAAGCAGGTCACGCCATTAAATAATAACTATTAATTTATGCCTACACCTACTAATTAAAACGAGCTGCTGATGATTTACTGCTTTAAGCTTTGGTTTCTGTGATTTTATTGGACACTATCAGTTTTCTATCAGGGCAGAATCACATGGTTCAGTTATTTCTTCTTTGGGCTGACATTAATAAATTATAATATGCACATTTCCTGTTATTGTTTGGTCAGATAACTTTCGCAAGTTTATTGAAGCAAACACTTCCTCGAAGTTAACCTTTACATAATTATTTAAGGCATCCAGGATTTATTAAAAATTTCCTTATTAAATTGAAATCATGTAATCCCGTTCAACATTTTTTTTAAATTTTGAACATTCATTACTAATGTGTCGGAATTTTCGAATCCGGAGTATATGTGTCTAAAATAGAACAAATAAACATAACAAATAGAAAAATGTATGAAAGGAGACGAGAACATAAAGTGCAAAATGCATGTTTTAAATACTATACCAATACCTTATAAAGGATATATAATTCTCGCTGCTGAGGTAATCAGTGCACACCTATTTGATTTTTGCATACAAATGTTATGTGACATAAAATTTTGACATTCTAGATATACGAAATCGTAACATAAAAATTATGACATTAGCGGAAAATGCTCATACAGAAATCATGTTGGAATTATGAAAATAGCAAGGTCAAAGGAGATTCGTAAAATGCGTAAAATAATATATTAGCATATATTGCATCCGTTAGTACGGCCAAAGTCGGCTCAAGTTACAGAATTTCTGGAACAAGTCTGTGCAAAAATACTTAGTGCCCCTCGCCGCTGATATAATGCGGACAATAAGACAGCTTCTAATTTGAATAGTAGGTCAACAGGCCTATAAATGCGCGGAAAGTGTCCTAAATACACACAACACACAAGGAAAGATAGGCCTAAATTCTTGGATAAAGGCATACTCAATCTTACTTTCGTCATCATTTAAAGGTATCTAAGACGACAAATATTAAAGATATACATAATTTGAAACTGTGAAAAAATTTGCTAATGTGTAGCCGGAGTCAGCGGAGTCATTCAGAGTTGATGCAATTCGAGAACGAAGTGGGACGGCAGGCGGTTACGGCCAAATAAATTGGATTAAGGTGCGGCATGTCAACGACACTTCGGATGTGCCCCTTAGACCCATTTTGTTAATCCGACAATGTCGAACTGCCAATTTGGTCGATAATTAGGAAATCTAAAACTCCCATCTTAAAATGTTACAGCGCGTAACGAAGTGACAGTGCCTACCACAATAGCAAACGTTCTGAACACCGCTTATGATGAATTATCGATATAGAAATTTAAAGAAGTGAAGATGCATGTTGAAAGAAATTAGTTTGAAGACAGCATTGGGCTACGATTTTATAACAGTTGCACGAATTGCTTCTAACAATTTTCAATGCGATGCTAAAGCTCAGATACTTTCCCGGTCAGTGAAAAGTTGCACAGATAATTTTATTACTTAAACCTGGGAATTATCAAATAAACTAACGTCGTACATAGCTATCATCAATCTACTTTTAGTATCTACAGTACTTAAAAACTTCGGTTAAGCATACTTTAACCGATACTAGAGCAAAAAAATATTACCTGTGGTTTTTGCCATCTGAAAAGATCCTTGCCTTTCGGTAACCCTAAAACTGGCAACAGCTACCACTAGTTTTTCACAAAACAAAATTTCTTGTCCTATTGTGATACTTCTTCAAATTTAGCTCCTGTCTTATCATACAAAAATCTTGAGCATTTCTTGTCTTGCTTGTTTTCGGTTCGGTTAGCTTAATGTCGGGACATTCACTTTTCTGCTTTTACATTATTTTTGTAAGTTTTCACAATTGTGACATATATTGAGTTTCCACGTTTTTCCTTAAATTTTAGAAATTTTGAAAAATTCTTGAACATATAATTTCGGTAACTGTCTTGAGTCTATTCCCGGTTTTTATTTTGGGAGCTTTATTCTTCCTTGGTCCTCCATTATGTTGTTGAAGTATGAAATCTTTTATAATTATTTTCCTTTAATATTTGCTATTAATGTATATTATAGGAGAAATTTCTGTGTACAAAAACATTAGTATTGCTTTACTAAGCCACAACACAGGGGTCCATGAATTATCTCGTGCTGTAGCAAAGTTTGCCAGCTAGTTCCTGAGCATAATTGGGGTGAGTTGTCCGGAAGCGCCACTGGTTCCAGACGTTTCAAACCAGGAAACCTACAGGTTTTGGTGTAAATCCCTAAACCGCATAGTTGATTCATAAAACAGTAAATAAAAGGACACGCCAGAACTTGATGTAACCTAATTATTTATTTACACTATATATGTCTGCATAATGTCCATAAGGGCAAAAGCGAATCTACGAGATGCCACACTCATATAAATTAGAATAGAGAATATTAAATGGATAAGTTCACAATTCCGTATATTTTAATCCATCCGTAGGAATCCTTTCTTAACTCTAAGCTTTTAGTCCGTTAGAAATGTACTTAGTGGAAGCTTCGAGGTTTTATTTTTAAGTTGAATTTAGTTTTAAATGTAAAATTAACATTGTGGCTATAGGTACACAGGTCTATATGTAAATTGAAATTTTAATCAAAGTGAGTGGAGAGCACAAGTGCACGATTTTCTTCGCAATACTGTACATAAGCACACGTAACCCAACTGTCATGAGTTACATAAAACAAGCGAAAATGGATAACATGAGTCAACATTCGCACATGATACTACTACTACTAGTAGTAGTAGTATCATGACATTCGCATAGAGATCTAATTATGTTAGAACTCGAAAACCTGCGCGGATAGGCATCTACGCGCGAGGTGTAGTGCACACTTTAAGTTGTGTGTTTATTTAAGCGATCACAAATCATTTGTAATTCGCTACAGTATTCACTCGCATAAACATTAGTTATAAATAAAGCTGATAATTATATGCACTCAAAAGTACGAAAATATGCACATATATATGCATACATTTTGTTCAGTATATGCAGATAATATGCTCTAATTTTTTTGAAAATAAGTAGGAGTATTCTAAATAATCTAAAAATTATTTTGTATGAGTATATTTATTTCTCTAATTTTTATTCAAAGACGTCATTCAACTGCCAACACCAAATTCACGTTTTCAGCAACATAAAAATGATATTTTCCCTAACCCCCACCAGACTGTTATCCACCCAACACTCTTGAAATGGATTTTGTGTTGGCCGATTCCTTATACACTGCTTCTATGGAAAAAATGGGGGTTGCTGGCAGTCTATGTTTATATCGTCAAAGATTTTAACAGGGACTTCCCCTTTCCTCTGTAGGGTATACAGGGTGATTTTAAAATGTTTCGCCAAACTTCGGGGTATTGTTCTACACACCAAGCCAAGTAAAAAAGTCCATATAAACATGTGTCCGACAATCGCGCGTTTCCGAGTCACGAGCAATTTTTGAACTTGGGAAATAGTCCAGTCAAATGGTGCTCAAAAAAGGGCGAATAAAGAAAAGTTTTGGTGGAGTTCTGATATTTGGTTCCTGTATGTTTTCTGGGTCGCTGTACACGAATATCAGATTTGCCAACAAGAATTTTGACCGGAAACACGTTTTTTTTAAGCAAAAACGGTGTAAAACCCCGATTTATTTTAGTTTTTCTAAAACTACTCGAAAACTATCCAATTTCGTAAATATTGAACTGATATGAAATAAAAGAGAATAAAATTTCTTACATTTTATGTACGAGCGGTTTTTTTTTCTCCGATCAATCGTTCAGCCGCGAGAGCGCCGTGAAGTTAGGTGTTAAAAGCAAAAAAAAGTAATTATTTATTTATTTATTATTTCATTAACGGGAAGACCCTTTTTAACAAAATATACAAGTTAAATTAAATTATAACCTAATACAATTAGACAAATTAAATTAAGTAAGTTAAGATAAGCTAAATTAACCTAATAACATCCCAATCAAAAATTTTCAAATTTAATTCTGAGAACAGATGATTTAAACTTGCTGAATGAAGTGTCAAACAAATCAATATATGCGTAGTAGATATTTACTTCCCGACACATCCTATAAATAGCAGAATAATAACTATAGTTAGTTTTATGAAATGGTACAATCAAAATATTAGTATTTCTTTAGTGTACGAGCAGGTACATGTAACTTAATACTACACAAAATTTGAGGACAGTCAACCAAAGAGTTTACAATTTTGTAAATTAAACACAATTCAAAAGTAATTCTTCGAACTCTAAGAGTTTTCATATTTAAACAATTTAGAATGTGATTATAATTTATATTAATTATGCCAGTTTATTTCAAAGTAACTCGAAAACTATCCATTTTTCGTAAATCAACAATGGTATATGAAATGAATATTCATAAATCAAATGTTGGCAAACCTGATACTCGCCTACTGCGACCCAAAAAACATATAGGAACCAAATATCAGAACTCCACTAAAACTTTCCTTTATTCGCCCATTTTATAATCACCCTGTATATCTCAGTTGTACATAAAAAGTTTATTAATAAATTTAATAAAACAGTAAATTTTACAAAAAAAATCAAAAAGTTCTTCATACATTACAAATTATTGCTAAATATATCCAAATATGCAAAATTCATAAAATATGCTCAAAAGCGTATAAATATGCAAAATATGCAAAATGAAACTTGGCTTAAACGATTTGTTTTCACATAATTAGTATACGTATGCAAAAAGTTTTGCCGGCATATCAATTATACACAATATGCATTTGCCATATAATATCAGCTTTAGTTATAAGCCAAAACGTGGTGGAACCCGTTTAGGTAGTTGAAGCAGCCAAAAATCTTGAAGTATGCTGCCACTCTAATGCATTCTAAGAGACCTAAGTTAATCCTTACAGCTCAAAGTGGGGACAATTTTCTGATTTGTCTTTACCATCAGCCCGACAGCGCAAACCGTAGGTAAAAACGCTTACAGTATAATAGCAAATCACATTAATATTTCACAGTTTTTGAGTGTTTGCGACCGGAACATGAGGGGTAATACCAAGGAGCTACCTTGGGAAATAGCTGAGCCAGCGTCCCTGCAGCTACGCTGGGTTCATATCTTGGGATTCCTGCGGAGAAGAATGTCGAGTGAGGTAGGCTTTTCTCCAATTTGTTGTCGCTTGCAATTCGCACGAGGGAAGAACCATGTGGTTCAATCTCGGCAACAAACAGCCATTGTAATTGAAAGGCACAAAACTGCCTACAAGTTGGCTTTCCATTTGTTTTACGAGATGACATCAGAGTCCAGGAAAAGAGACATGCAAAGCGAGGTACCAAAAAGCCTGAAGTTGCACAAAATCTAGAACGATATCCAGAAGCGAACGACAGACACCTACCAGAGTTGGAAGGTGTCTAGATGCGAGTAATGGCACAGAAATAAAGTTTTATTCTAGCATGACTAGATTGACTTCAGCGATTCCATATGCAATTCCTTAAGACTGAGCGACAATTTCCATAATAATTCAGGAATTATTTGAACTGCATGAAACGGAAATTCCAAATCACGTGGACATCACCAAAGAACAATCTCACACCATCAGCGCCATAAAATTGCCACCAGAAATCATACTGACAATCTATTTTCAAAATCCATACAGAATAGTGAAAAATGTGGCTAGGCAACCAAACATATAATAAGGAATTACTGGCAACTCAAGGCAATTCTTAGACATCAATTTAATTTTTAATTAATGTAAAAATAGCACGCAACAGTAGCGCTCCTGGACACAGCATCTGCTTAAGAGTCAGCTGACACATTTGCTGCACACTTCCAAACTACAAAAACAGTTTTAGAAAGGATTATTTATTTAATAATCACATTTTAAATCAAAGGTGTAGCAAGCTCTGTACAAAATGTTGTTGACGGTGATAAGCTTCATTCGAACTTACGTTACGCCATTGGCGGCTGGGCGTGTTCAGTGCTAACCTACGTGATTATCGGTTACATTTTGGGTTATCTAGCACAAATAAAGCTACGATCGGAAGAATTCTATCCTGGGGCCTTTTATGAAGTAGAACGTAGCTTCTTATCACATAGTAAATTTTCTTCTGACAGCTGTATTTGCTAGATTTTGTGCATGGGCGTGTTTCGCATATGTTAACGTTGTTAGACATAGTTGTTTTAATTCATATTTTGTTATATATTTTTCAAATACAAATTCCGATATATAGTTATTACAAATACATAATAGCCCACAGTAGACTTACTATTTTACCAACCGTAAATCCCTCATGTTTTTTTAAATTTTGGACATTTTAATTAAATGGTACACGCAAACTATGCAAATTTTTGCAGCAACGTTATTCGATTTGAGTGCAACTGAATTAATGTTTGCCGCATTTAATCCAACTGGCATCGACTCAACTCGCTTCAGTCAGTGGCGAACTTAAGAAATCTATTACCGCAAGTCAGCTAATAAATTTGCATGGCTTTGATTTATTTAGTACTAACCAGAACTAGTTAGATTTAATTGAATCGTTCATACCAAACTACGCACTGTTGAATGGCTCGTAGAATGTCCTTTAGCTTTAATCACTTCATTCATGTGTGACATTTAAACGTATTTGCGGTTTCTAGATTGATGGAATTCGAAAGCACTGTTTTAGTTTGTCGATAAATTGTAAGTGATTACTGGTAACGTATCTTTCCTACTGAGTGAAAAACATACAGGTTTGAAACATTTTTGCATAGAAAGCAGTATTTTTGACAGTTGCTACGTGAAGGTAATACAAGTAAGTTCTAATTTGTTAGTAGCTAACAGTAATGTGTTCGGACAAAGATTAAGAAATCTTGCAGAAAAAAGTAAACTGTATTCGACGTTGTATCATAATTATTATCTTCCTCGGCCTGTAGTAAATATGTTTTATATATTTATCTTGCAATTTATTGTACTTAACATAACTGAAAATATATATTTGTTAATGTGAAGATATACTTATTTGTGTATGAAATATCTCAATATCTTTCAGACCGAGGTTCTAGTACTGACCTATACTCTACTATCCTCGAATCAAAATTTATAGTATCAGGGGTTCCTTTTACGTTTTCCTAAATGTTATCCTGAACATACACATTGTTTTCGTGTTATTATTCATTACAATTAGCTCTAACAGTTAAAAAGTAAAGCAAATACTTGCAAACCTATTGAACAGTCAGTATTTAGGACAGGTTTACAATTAGTAATCAATTGCAAAGTATAAAAAAAAATTGCAAGGCCAATTAATCTTGCCTTGAGAAAATATATATCAGAAGCTTTGGACGATTTTCGAATAAATGTATGTTGTTCCATGCAGACTGAAAAGCAGCAGCAGTAACGAAGTTGTAAGAAACCTTTAAATCAATTAAAATTCACACAGGTGTATGACACTTCAGACACTTGTAGCACTCCAGTGCTTGTATTTTAAAAACTTTTCATAGCTTTAGCGGTAGGGCACCAGAAATAGCGAAAGGCGAATAAAAGAGGTAGTAGAACCCTTGGTCAAATGCCCATAAAACAAGTGTTCGAAGCTCTGAAATGCAGAAGGTACCGATATTACATAACGTCTACACCTACCGTATTCAACATAGACAAATATGGAGTTTGTGTGCGTGGTGTGTTGCTCTACAGTGCGTGCATTATAAAAAACTTTCCATAGCGTTAATGGTAGAGACCCCAGATAGGGTCAAAGTAGAAGTTGGGGGTTCTATTCAAGGCCTACACCTACAGTGTATAACATCGACAAAGACTAATTTGCTGTAAATGATAGTAGTGTGCAAATAGAGCATATAGCTGTGCGCGTGGAGTGTAGCACTCCAGTATTTGCATTTTAAAAGCTTTCCATGACATTAGCGGTAGGGACAGCAAGAATGGTCAGACGGATAAAAGAGATGGCTTTACCACTTAAAAGTAGAAGGCGATGGCGCTACCCAAGGGCTACATCTACAGTAACATCGACAAACACTAATTTTTCTGTGAGAGTTGCTAGTGTGCCAATGCATGATAATGTTTATGTGCATGGGTGTGTAGCACTTCGGTGCTTTCAATTTAAAAGCTTTCCATGGCATTAGTGGAAGGAGCACCAAAAAGGGTCTACGACGGATGAAAGAAGTGGTTGACGTTCTAAAAAGCAGGAGGGGGCGGCCCTACTTAGGGTCTACATCTACAGTGTTCAACATCGACAAAAACTGATTTGCTGTGCAAGTTAGCAGGGTGCAAATGAGTAAGAAAGATTTTGTAAATGGTGTGTTGCACTCCAGTGCTTTAATTTTACAAACTTGCCATGGTCTAGTGACAGGGGCACCAGAAAGGTAACTAAGAAGAATTAAAGAGATAGTAGACTCCTTGAAAAGCAGAAGTAACTGATCTGATGGGAGAGTTAGTAATGTGCAAATGAGTAATAAAGTTTTTGTGCGTGGTGTGTAGCGCTCCAGTGTTTTAATTTTGAAAACTTTATGGCTTTAGTGACAGGGACACCAGGTCTTGAAAGCAGCCCTCCTCTTCTGCTTTCAAGACCCTTTCCGGTTTTACTTAGGGTCTACACCTATAGTGTTCAACATCGACAAAGGCTAATTTGCTGTAAGGCCTAGAAGTGTGCAAATGAATAATAAAGTTTGTGTGCGTGATGTGTAGCATTCCAGCTCTTTTATGTTAAAAACCTTCTATGGTCTTAGTGGAAGGGATACCAGAAAGGTTTAAGACAGATAAAAGAGGTGGTGGAAGCCCTGAAAATCAGAAGGTGGGGGGTCCTACTTAGCGTTTACACCTACAGTATTCAACATCGACAAAAACTGATTTACTGTGCAAGTTAGTAGTGTGCAAGTGAGTAATGAAGTTTGTGTGAATGGTGTGCTGCACTCCAATGTTTTAATTTTAAAAACGTGTGATGACTTTAGTGGTAGAGGCATCGATAAGGTCTAAGACGGATAAAAGGGTTGGTAGGCTCCTTGAAAAGCAGAAGGAACCGGCCCTACTTAGGATTTACACCTACAGTGTGTAACACCGACAAAAATTTATCTGCTGTGAAAGTTAGCGGTGTGCAAATGGTTAATGCAGTCTATGTGCGTCTGTAGTGCTTTCATTTAAAAGGCACTCCATGGCTTTGGTGGAAGGAATGCCAGAAAGAGTCAAAAATGGATAAAAGAGGTGGTTGAAGCTGAAAAGCAGCAGGGTCTACACAGACAGTGTACAACATGTTAGCAATTAGCAGTGTGCAGATGAGTAATGAAGTGTACTTTCTTGGTGTGTAACACTCCAGTGCTTTCGTTTTAACAACTTTCTATGGTTTTAGTGGCAGTGGCACCATAAATGGTCAAAGTCAGATAAAAAAGGGTAGTTGAACCCTTAAACCGCAGAAAGTGGTGGCTATACTCGAGACCTATACCTATAATTTGTATAATTGCTAAAGCTTGATTTGCTGTGAGGCTTAGCAGTGTGCAAATGATATAAAGCTTGTGTACGTGGATTTACAGTATCATCTACATATTATCAGAAAGATTCTTGGCTCAACATCCAAGAGACAGTCCTCTATCAACTGAGGAAGTGCCTTTGTTTAAAATAAAGTTTCTGGGTAACTCAACGAAGGTTGTTAAGAATTGACCATATCGAGAGGAACCCGTTGGACTTATGGAAGGTGTCGAAATCTATTTCTTTCATTAATGAATTATTTCTAAACATTCTGTACCTATTCTTTACCCTGGGTTGTTGGTAAACGGTACGTTATATACTCTATCTCCATTAATACTTAAATCTGTGTTTAAAAAGGTAGACTAGACGATAGTGCTGCAGAAGTATACTAGTTCTTTGCAGCTTTATTGAAATTCCTTTTGCAAGGGAAGGTATAGAAGAGCACGGTAACTCAACGTGTAAATCACGCCTAACGATCGGAAGGAAAAAAAGTTTTACCTCTGGCGTTTACACGTTTACAGGTTGAGCTACCATGCTCTTTTGCTTTTCCTCCTGATGAAGCCCCTTAGGAGAGTGGGCGAAACTTTGAGTTCTTCGACCTCAATAATGACACCGTCCAATCCCGGATGTCATTTGTTACTTAATGACAATGCCGCGAAAGTTTCCGAAATCAAAACTTTCATATTTTTTAATTCAAAAATGTATAAGGCAATTTTAGTTATTATTTCAGAAATTGTATTAGCTCATTGTGTTTATTTCTGGAACACCGTGTATGGTGTATGTAAACGATAGGGCCAACATGATGTAGATGAAGTGGAGAACGAGTAGCTACACAAGAATTGCTGCATGATTTTATACTCCACATAGACGAGTATGTCGCACAAGGGTCTAGGACAACTCGGCGCCGCCAACTCGGCGCCGCCACTTCGGCGCCGCCATCTCGGCGCGGGCCAGCTCGGCGCCGGGACAACTCGGCGCGAGCCATCTCGGCGCCAGCCAACTCGGCGCGAGGCCATCTCGGCGCCGAATTTAAATTCGCAAACTAAAGTGATCGCCAAAAAGCTGGCATCAAATGAAAAAAAATTGTTAGAATTTCTTGGAAAATCAAACACTAACGACCAGAGGTAATTGCAAAGTAATTACAAATGGGCCAAACAAAAGTTGTCACATGACTTCCGTTATCAGTAAAATTTTACATTCTTTTAAATAATTACGAAAAAATGCATTTACTACCCAAGATAGGGACAAACATTTACGAAACAAAGTTGTGTTCTGGCCTTGACATTGTTGAGTTAGCTAAAACTAACACATAATAAAAATCGTATGAAAATCTTACTTAATTTCCGAAAAATTGTACTTTTTGGATTTACACAACTTCGAAGAACGCCATTTTTAACTAAGTAAAAATCACCCAATATATCTAATACGGGCTAAATTATCTTTTATGTTTAGGTCCCATATCAAAGAATATTACTTTTAACAAAGACGGCTATGGAAAAACAAATATTTTTCAAAAAGTTTTTTATTTCATAATAAAAAAAAATGTTAAAAATAAAATTATTTAATTTGGAAAATAAACATTAAAGAAATATTTGTCATATATAAAGCACTTTATGTGTAATTCCAAAAAGTGGTATTTTTCGGAATTTAAGCAAGATTTCAATGAGATTTTTTATTGTGTGGTAGTTTTAGCTGACTGAACAATCTTAAGGCCAGAAAACTTTTTTCGTAAAATGTGTCTCTATCTTGACTAGTAAATGCATGCTTCGTAATTATTTAAAAAAAAACGTAAAATTTTACTGATAACGGAAGTCATGTGACATCTTTTGTTTGGCTCATTTGTAATCACTTTGCAACCACCTCTGGTCCTCAGTGTTTGATTTTCCAAGAAATTCTAACAATTTTTTTTTCATTTGATGCCAGCTTTTTGGCGATCACTTTAGTTTGCGAATTTAAATTCGGCGCCGAGATGGCCTCGCGCCGAGTTGGCTGGCGCCGAGATGGCTCCGCGCCGAGTTGTCCCGGCGCCGAGCTGGCCCGCGCCCGAGATGGCGGCGCCGAAGTGGCGGCGCCGAGTTGGCGGCGCCGAGTTGTCCGGCTTCGGTCGCACAATACATCTGCAAAGTTTGTATTCATATCAATGCCAGTACGTGCAACACTTTTATAAAGAAGATGATGTTAACCTTAACAGAATGTGCAACTTCAGCTACCACCATTGTAGGTCTGTTATGGACACCAATATGCAGCATCGTTTGTCAATCAAACTGTGGTACAGTGCTCCGGACCACGTTATATTAATTTCGATTAAAATGTGTTAGCTGAATATTTGGAGGATGTTCAGTTGCTATGCTATTTAAACACGACGGAGCTTCTCCACCATAATGAAACTTATCCTAGGCATTGGATCAGCTATAGCATTGTCGTTTCCTGGCCGCCAAAATCGCCCAACTTCATTTCTTTAGATTAATGTTGATGGGGTTGGGCGAGGAGTGACGTATAAGCCAATGTGGAGGCAAAGGGGGAACTGTTCGCTTGTATTTTAGATGCTTCTGGTTATATTAATTGTGGTTTTATGTGCTTGTATATTCTGAACCATTGAGAATTAAACACGAGTTCACATAAACTATTTTCTTCATCATGGTCCATGCAATTACTTCTCAAAGTTAGACAGTTTCTTCCTGAACCAAGTTGTGTAGCAAAAAAGAACTGAAAAGGGCAGACGATGTATTAAGAGCAGCAGGCGAGTGTTGAACGATGAGAATTATACAATACATATCAGGCTACACGATTAGAACTATTAGGCCAGTCAGTCAGGACAATCAATTCACAATAATTCTAAAAGTTTAGAAACATTCATGTAAGGTCGGGAAGAGCATAAAAACAAACTATACAATTTTGCAACCTTTGCCGAGGTCCGGAACATCGTTAAAATTGCAATAAATGAAATATTGCTACATTGTCGCGAACAAAATTCCAAAAGTTCTGCAAACTTGGAGTAGCGTTAATTGTGTTTTCCTATCACGTATCAGATTTGCAACCAATTTAAAGGTACGGAACGTTTTTTTAAATTACAAATTAATGTTTTTCTTTAATAAACTGGCCGACAAAATTCCAAAAGTTTTGCAAACTCGAAAGATGCATCGGAAAAATGTCCCGAACAATTGCATAAATTTGCAACTCTTTGTATTCAACGGAACACGTTTATTTATAATAGTTTTTATTTATAGCCATTTTTTCGAGCAAAGTGGTTTCGAAATAATTACAAAACTTTAACATTTTGGTTGCAAACGCTCAAGACATCTCTTTTGATGCATTTGCAACCCCGGACGCAATCCGGAACATTGCGCAATTGTATTTTTTCATCCTGAAAAAATTTCAAAAGTTTAGCAATTTGAGCGAATGGCATAGTTTACTGACTAATAAAGGTATTTCAATTTGCAACCAAATCCGAGATGGGGAAGATATTTTAATCTTAAAAATAAAAATCCTTTATCTAATAGACGTGTCTATCTGGGACGCTGTTTCAGCAGCCAAACCGTAAGAGATAGAGAAAAAAGTTATGAAAGTTATATGTTTGGAATGGTCATATCAGGTCAGGAACCGAATTTCAGTCTCTAACACTAATTATTATCTTAATTATCCTAATCCTAACTTCTTAGGTTAGATTCTAGGCAAATTTTATCAAGGCGAATGCGACTAGTAGTTTGCTACCAACAATGACGTCATATACGTACGTGTGGTGAATACGCGTTCTATTTGCAAAACGGTCTTTTTTGTTTTTTTAAATGAGACATTTGTCTCACTGGGTTGCTAGTATTATCTTAATTTCGCATTTACGTCACTGGGCATAAGACCTAAACGACCTTGAAGCCAATGCAAAGTATGCGGCGTTGTCATGGTAACCGGGCCTAGCTGCCATAAGTGTCAATTGGCTAGCATTTTTGGTTGGAAAACGTCTTCCGTTTCAATATACTCCATTTGACTCCATTGTCCTTATGGAGGCAATAGTTAATTATTGCTTCGTTTGTGACAAAGATGTATCGTCAGAGTCGAAATTTTCTTCTTTTATCTCCTTACCGTCAAATACCAACGTAAAGTATCATTTTAAAAATTTGTAATCACTTGACATTGAGAACAAATAATTACAAACAAAATGCACAACCATTCTTCCAAGTAATTCATTTAGTATTTTTCAGTATGTCTCAGCAACGATTCCTTTTTTAGTATTCCGTTTTCCATTATCTTTCGAACGCATTGTGGATCCCCCAAGCGCATACTTATACCGATACAACTTCGTCTTTAAAATAAATTCATATATCAATGCAATCCATGTTTTAATTTCTCACAGTGTTTGCGACGAAATTTGCTTGTAATCAAGCTTAGCTACATACATTTTTTACAACAATAAACGTGATTTCTGCAAAAAAAAAATCTGTTGGAATTATTTAAACCGGGCAGAGGTTTCTGAAGGTAAGTATTTTTAATTAATAAAACGAATTTTCAGGTTTAGATGCACTTATTGGCGTTTATTGAACTCTAATTTTTATTAATGTTTACTAACCTTTGTTATGAATATCAAATTACCTCGTGCTTTTCTTTAGTTATGAAACGTTTATTATTTCTATATCTCTCATTGAAGACATTTACTGAGATATAAACTATAGTTATCAATTCAATTTTTGAATTCTTCAATTTTTCGCCATTTTTTCATTTAAAATAAATCAAAAAGATACTTACCGGTTTCTCATTTCATACACTAATAAAATTTTAGACACAATATTGAAAACTAGCAACCAGTAAGACAAATGTCTCATTTAATAAAACAAAAAGACCGTTTTTCAAATAGAACAGCGTCCCGGACGGACGGAAATCACGTGATTTCTCGAAAACCGGAAGTGTCACGTGACTGAAATTCGGTTCCTGACCTGACATGACCATTCCAAACATATAACTTTCATAACTTTTTTCTCGATCTCTTACGGTTTGGCTGCTGAAACAGCGTCCCGGACAGACAAAACAGCGTCCGGACAGACAAGTCTATTAGATAAAGGATATTGAGGATACTGACATTACTCCCAAAATAAAATCATCAGATGGATTTGCAAAAGTTTTGCAGTTATTTCGAGTGTGCTAAAATCTAAAAAATCGGTTTTTGGAAGTCGCACGAGGTTCCGGGTCCCCTGCGAGGTTGCAAATCCGAATACTGACACTACTTCCTAAATAAAATCATCAGATCGATTTTCAAAAGTGTTGCAATTATTTCGAGGGTGATAAAATCCAAAAAATTGATTTTTGGAAATCGCACGAGGTTCCGGGTCGCCTGTGCGGTTGCAAATTTGTAAATGCGTCACAATAGATGTTTTAAGCATTTGCAACCAAAACTATTCAGGACATTTTTCTGATGCATCTTTCAAGTTTGCAGAACTTTTGGAATTTTGTCGGCCAGTTTATTAGAGAAAAACATTAATTTTTTATAAAAACAAACGTTCCGTATCTTTAAAATGGTTGCAAATCTGGTACGTGGTATGAAATAACACATTTAACTCTACTTCAAGTTTGCAGCACTTTTGGATTATTTTTCGGGAAAATACAGAAAAAAAAACGATTTAATTACAATTTTAACAATGTTCCGGACTTTGGAGAAGGTTGCAAATTTAGATTTATAGTTTTCTCGGTGTACTAATAGGTTCACCAAAGTTCTAAAACTTTTGGAATTATTGTTAAATTTTTCATTTTTAATGTCTATAATGACTGGTCTATATAGGAAGCACATCATCTTAAACGAAACGGGAATAAAAAGGGAAGGACTAGATTATAAATGTCTTTATTTTCAAACGTCATAAAAGTGACAACTTATGTGACTTGACAGACAAGGTAAATGCGTTACTTTTATACCTAGATATAAAAGTGATTACTTTTACGCCATCGCGCGTCGGAGTAAAAGTACTTCAAACTTGATTAGCTTTCGAATATTTTTGACATTGGCCTTCTTGATTGTCGGAATTCATGTCGACGTCAATTCTTGATAATCTTAATTTTTGAAATATATATTCAAGGGTAATACCACAAGCAGTGGATATATTTTTGACAAATATTTTGTCGTTTCCATGTAAATTATTGCGTTTAAATTTCACGATACAAAATCACATCAAAAATGTCACGAGCCGAAGGCGAGTGACATTTAAATGTGATTTTGTTGAGTGAAATTTGCAATACTTTCTATGGAAATGGCAAAATATTTAAAAAATATATATCCACTTCGAGTGGTATTTGGGACGACTATTTAACAATATTAATACATAACGATTAACTTTATTAAAAAATAATCCAACAATTAATATAATTATTCATTCTCAATTAAATTCAGCGGAATACTTCCAAAACACAGCATTTTAAAATTTTTAAAACAAGCCACACAGTTTGTTGGGGTTTAGTGTTACGTAACCTAGCGATATCACTAAGGACAGAACATCGTTGCTAAGCGTTACTTCGCAACAAGGCTATTTATTTTTCAGTACGTACATTGTTTTGTGAATATTTTGCATGGTGCCCAATATTCAGTGATATACTGCTGTTATTGGTTGAAAAAAGCAAATGTCTGCAATGTGATTGGCTTATATGTTATAGTGTTGAATAGTCATTAATATTAGTTCGGGCCTCGCCCGAACTTGGCTGACTCGCTTGCGCTCGTCAGTCAAACGCGTCCGGTCTCGCCCCACAAAGTATCGCTTTTATTCCTAATAACATAATATACTATTATTGCATTTCAAATAAAAGCAAAGAAGTTCGTTTAGAAACGAACAACCCAATATAAATGCTTGTAACACAACCACAATGTGCGATTCACCCAGGAATTAACGAGACTACTCTTCCATTTAACCTTTATTGCAGGTATATCAGTATTAGAATATGTGATTGCAAAAACCTGACAAAGAGAAGAAAACGAAGCGAGAAGGTATTAGAGACCCCAAATACTGTCGTACAAAGTAGCATTATTTAAGATAGGGACGTATTTTACTCTAAAATATAGAAATTAACTATTGCCACACGCCCCAACAAATTTAATAACTGGGTGTTAACTCTCATTAATTGTTTTGCAATTGACTAGTCTTAAATTATCAGTAACGAGCAGCGAAGCGCGACGTCTGAAAAGCTGGCCCAAGATTCCCGGTTTCAGCGAAACGAAGGCGCGGCGATGAGGTGTTTGGCGATAACGGACAGATAGAATTAAAAATCGTGTCCACAACTGCAGGCTCTAACCCAATTCTCTCTTCGGCAACGTTATGAATTACGACTCCCGGATCTCTGCAGATGACATCAGCCTTGCAACACCAAGCTGGCAGAAAGAATCGTTTATGGGCGCTAATTTGCTCTGGGGCAATAAATCGTTATAGTTAGGATTAATTATTACCAGTGGCGTAACTGAAGCATTGGCTCCTCAGGCACCCATTATTAGGAAAGATATTCCTAGAATAGCTGTCAGCACTTTATCTGGCTAGTCGCAACGATACAGTGAACTCGGTTTTGAGCCTTTTGTTTCTCATCGTGGATTATCTACGTCAACATAGCACGTATAAGTTTTTTTACTTGCTGCTTACAACAGATCTTCTTTGCCTTATGATTATAGTGGCAGACTGGGGTGGAAGATTGTTTTGTGTTCGTAGTATATGTCAATTTAGCCATTTTTACCATCAAGCAGCGAAGGCTGCATTTGGTGCCCAAGCTTACTTTAGTTTTTGCTCAAATTTGGCAGCTTTATGGCGTGTGTCCTGAAATTGGTCTTGAACTTCTTCTTTTTTATTTTTACATTGCAAATGTTAACAATAATTGCGTATATTTGTTTGACTACGTTTTCACCTGAAGTGTTAAAATTTGAGGGTTCTCCAGCATACAATTTTAAGAGTGGAGTTATTCCCAAAAATCGTCCATATTCGGGTTCAGCTGATTAAATCGCGATCTCACAGTATTTGAGCAACAAATAACTTTGAATGGTGGCTCAGATTTGGTACTATTTAGTTCCCTTTGCACGTTGTCTGATGTGTTACTAGATTTACTTAAGTTATCTTCTTGTTACCTGCATGCTATCACTTTGAAATGGTGTTTCAATTAATTATTCGAACAACGTTAGAATGGTCTTAATTAATCCTTTCATCGGGAAAATGCCAACACACTAGTGCCACTGAATTGTGTCTAATTTATTATACCGGTCTGTAACCCCCTGTACAGGAGAGCCCTGGACATCCTGGTAATCGTGGCCAGAATTTGGCCCGGTTCAGAGATATCTTTATTGTGCCTCATGAGTACGTGTTTCTATCCAGCTGGTATTACATTCCTTCTTAAAATGCAAATCAGATACTTCATAGAACTTTGCTTTTAATGAAGATTACCTACCATTATACTCAATTCATTATAATTTGTATTTTAGCGCGCAATCACTTGTTAGATGCAAAATTTCACGCTTTGGTTTCTTTTAATTGGGTTAACTCGGTAATGGTAGCTGTATTTGGCAGCGTTTAACTCATTTACATTTACGTAAAACGTAAAAATAGTAAACCGATTGTATATCGCAATAAATCCTGCGGTTATTACGAAGACGAAGATTTTTTGTTGTTGATAACGATTATGCGTTGAGGCATTTCGCGTAATTTAAACTTCAGCTAATTAATACGTCAATTTTAGGGATCTCTCCTTCGCTTAATCGCTTCCGAGCACTATCGCCTGGTGGCTTTATCCACGCTCGACAGGTCTGCAGGTCGGTTTGCGCCAAAACCATTCGAGGGATTTTATGAGAAATGGATTGCAGCTCCGTTATTTAGTGACTCCGCTAAAACGTACATAGGGTTTAAGGTTACCTGAACAATTACTGTAATAATAAATTAAGTTGCAGGGTTATCGTTTTTTTAATGTATATTCCGCGTATTGCTTTTTCGGTTAAGCCATGTAGCGCAAGCCGCTTTGCGGTTGTTTATAATTGCCATTTAGGTAAATGTGACAAATTTACAGCGAATCACAGCCAGTTTAGAAAACAATAAATTGAAAAACTTTTTTGGGAATGGCTAAATCGAGTATTAAACAATTTGCGAACATTTTAGCGTCGCTTCGATAACAATAGCGTAAAATCTATGTCGGTTTAACTTCCAATTAATAGCGTAGAAACTAGATCGGTTTAAGTCTTGAAATTTTCGAAAATTCCGGAGTCACTTGTGTTGACATTTAAATACAATTAAGAATATATTTTGTATGTATCAGTGTATCAAAACAACAAAATCTTGTGTGTCAGTTATACCAGTTGAAAAGCACTACTACCTTTATTTCGAGAATTTGGGTGTGTTATGTGAAAAACAATAAAAGTTAAATACTTGGCACAAATTGTAAGCTAGTCTTCGTGGTTCCTGGACACCTTTGCACATCAAGCAGATGAACGTCAATATTACTCAAGATCAATAACACTGGTCATTTTCCAACAGATATGCAGATTCAAAGTTGCATAACTGATCTCCCATCTACCAGCAGTAACGTGCGCTTGGCCAATGGCGTAGCACACAGTAGGCGAAACATGTTCTATTAATGTCATTCAATTGTCTCGCGAAATTGTGAAGTGTTTGTTGAAAACAGTTGTTAATAACCACTTTAAAGATGAAACATTCTTGGTAGTTAACGTAAGAAGTAAGTTCTTTGATCTTTACGTATAAACCCATATGAATCCACGAAATAAATATAAACTTGTTGTTTGTGATTAGAGAATTCACAATTGTTATTAAATTTGTTATTTATGAACTCTGAGATACCAAGTTTCAATAATTAAGTGTCATGCTAAACCATCATAGAGCAGTTGTTGTAACGCAAATAAGTTGTGTTTGTGATATCTTGATTAACGAAGTGTCGCCCAACATTTTTCCGAGCATTTACAGTTAGATAATGCAAGTATACTCCATATTTTATATTGTAATAGCACCCCTCCTTTAATAATATGGGGTTTTAAATAAAAATATAAAATTTATAACTATGGCAATGGATACTACACTTTATGAATTGTATTAGTTTCAATCAAGAACGTGCCTGTCAAACTCAGGGCAAATTAAAAGGAATGCAATATTTATTACAAAATTAAATGGTTTATCTTTCTATATTTTACTTATTTGCAATAAATTAGAGCTTAGCTCCGGTGAACATAAAAAGAATCTTATCTCAGGGGATCGGTTCATAAAATTAATAGGAAACTTTGAATGAAAAATAACTCGTTGAATGACAATTACTCTCAATTATTAGAGCAAATGCACCTCTAAATTTAGTTCAGTAAACAAAATAATCTGCCAGTGCGAAAATAGCGTAAAATTGAAATTTAAAACACCAAAATGGCAAAAATGCATCAGGTAATTACTGTAAATTGTGTGACGTAGCTTTCGGCTAACCTTGCTGGTTTTAGTGACGTAAAAGGACGCTCGATGTGCTTTTGTTCTGCATCCGGCTGAAATCTTCTCCAAATCGCGTTTTTAAGAGACGCTACCTCGATAAAACCTTCCCGGAACGGATTTGGGAACTGGAATATGCCTCTACACCACGTACACAGTCTAATCTTGCCGAGATTCAAAAATAATGGACCTTCTCCAACGCTTTCCCTGTGAAATTATCTTGAAAAGGGCTGCTTCATAGACGGGATACGTTTTCTGAGGAAGCTATGTCGATGGTAACTCTCGTGGTGGCTTCCTGCTGCGAAACTCTGGACACAGGCACTCAGGAGGAACTTCTCTACACGTTGGACATAAAATTCTTGCTCGCCGATACTTCCAACTCATCGTAAAAAGACCTCGATGTTGACCGCGCTTGGGCGAATCTTGCAGCCTGCTTTCCCTCTTTACCGGGATCACTTATAAAGACGGAAATTAAACTCACAGGTGCTCTGCAGACTCGTGAATATAAAAACACACCTTTGGGCTCACAGATGATACTTTTTACTTAGAAAATTTATACAAAAACTGAGAGCAGACTTGCCCCCAGCACACATTTTTCAAGCTTGTTTCGTAGTAATAAACAATGCAACTAGATTTTCAATTTTATAAAAGAAATTAGGATTGATAACATGTTTGACCTTATGGACTACAGTTTTGATGTCATGTCTTTGCCTAACTACTAAAACTGTCTTTTTCCTTGGAATAAATGTCACTACACTTTGCTCTGCTTTTAAATCACTTTGGTTATACTTATAATGCACTGATACACTTGGAGTTCCTTTAGCGTCTCATTAATTGTCTTTCGATCGGTTGCCTTACATTTTCCCATCGCTCTATTGCAATTATTGTTTTGCTAGCACTGTTCCGTTTACCTTTAAGCTTATTTGTCGATTGCTGGCTTATACACTTTTTATACATATACATATCAACGAAGATGGCGCCGAGTGGGTCGGATGTTGTTTCTGATCTATACTGTAAGAAGTGTAAAAGTAAATTAGTGAGTGGAGTTAAATGTAATATTTGTTTAAATAACTTCCACCCAAGTTGTGCTAAGCGTTGCCCAAATGGCAGTTTCTAGAAGACAATCACATGTTGTACCAAAGTAGATAATAACATAACCTTTGACGAGGCATTTTACGATGCACTGGAAGAATTTATAAATAACGGTAGTAAAGTGGACAGTCAAATTGTAAAATATATAATCTACTTCGTAAACAGCTGGAGTTCGTGAATTACAAAATGGAACCAACAAATTGTGACGTCAATATTCAAAAATCCTATTCTATGCCTGTTCCAAAACCAAAGATGCAAGGCAACCAGCCATACTCAAAAGTCGTGAAACGGCCTGCCGATGGTGATAATATTGCACAGGTCAACATAAACAAGCGCAAAAACTCTGATACTTGCGAAGGTAAATCGCAAGCCAAGCCAATATCTAAAAGTGACGTAAAAAACGCTTTCACGAGGGAACAACACAAAAGTTTGATCGGTACATCAACCTGGATATAAAAGAAGACGAAGGAAACGTACAAAAAGTTGAAGAATGGACGCGCGTTAAAAACAAGCTTAAACAGAAACGCAAATAGCAAGTTATCGTAGGTAGCAATAATTCAGTTACCACCAGTGGAAACGTTTCATTGAAAGGTGTTTCCAAAAAAGTTAGCTTGCACGTGTATAGAATTGATCCAAGTGTAACATTGAAGACTATCGAGGATTTTCTGAAACCCCATTTCCAGGAGGTGTTTTGTGAGAAAATAACCCTCAAACAGCCCCAGTTATATTCTTCCTTTAAAGTAACTATTAACAGTGACGATTTGCAAGAAGCGGTAAATGCAGAACTGTGGCCAAAAAATACGCATTTTTTCGAAATCCGCAGGAAGACTCAGGTGAATACATAACAACTGACGTCGATTAACTACAAGGATATAGGGGTGCTCGTAAAAGCTCTTTATTTTAACGTGCAATGCTTGAGAAACAGAAAACTGAATTTGAGGTAATTTTAAATAGGTTAAAACCTAATATTATTTGTGTAGCGAGTTAAGTTTATTTAACGACGATTAGTGTTTTTAAAAAGCATTTATTTATACTTAAAACACTAAACACTTTACAGACGTCGGAGCTCTGCTCCACACACTTGATTCAGGACAGGCTAACCTGAGTGTCGAAACAGAACTGAATGCAAGAAGCATCTTAACACTAAGGAAAACTCTTATCCTAAAGAAATGCAAGCTAGTTTCCGTTCCCACAGGCGTTATCACTAGGAACAGAGTACAGATCTAGCGGGTTCTAATCTTATCTCTAAGCTAGTAAGCGTTTCTAGTCACGTAACTCCTCCCATCTGAGAATCTTAAATACCGTGAAGCTGTATTTAAGTTATTTTTGACATTGAGTAAGGAATTTTGAGTATCGTTTAATACGATGGCTTCATTCTGCGATTTTTGCAATAGTTTTATTAGTTTTGATTTGAAAGAGTCACGTTTACAATATAGATATAATATAATGATTACGAACATAGTGATTAATAATATAATAATAATGAGCGAAATTAAACTTAGTTTATTTACAGAATGGATATTGTTGTTTATCAACTTATCCTTTTGGTGTGTCAGTTTTAATTGATTATTGACTAACTCTTGTGTGTTAATAGGGGATAGGTCAATTTTTGAAATATTGATTAGTTTTGATTCATCTATTCGCAATTTACTTATACTGGGCAATTGTAAAATAATCTGTTTTGTGGACGTAGATTTCATGGTGAACAGTATTTCGTCGTGATTTATTAGAACTGAACAGTCAGGAGTTAGATGTATTAAATTTGATCCTGTAATTTCTCTCTTTGCAATAACCTGATTGCATTGAATATCTAAAATTGTTTTAATGGGCGAACTAATAAGCCACGTAGCTGAATCTATCTGCAAAATTTTATTGTGGTTAAATTGAAAATATATGGTCGACAAGTTTGATTGTCGTGAAAGGACAACAATTGTGTTTCACACAATTTCGAATTTGGGATACTGAAATGATTATCTCGAGAACAGAAGTAGTTATTTATTGAAGTTTGTTGACATGATTAATATCGATAGGTACACTAAAATCAGGATTAAATAGTAAAGTGTTGTAAGAAGGGATTATCATTTGAAATTCGTTATTCGTGTTGTATGCCGGGAAAGGAATCAATTTAATTAATTGATATTCTGAAAATGTTCGAATTAGCGGAATTTCGAAAATGAACGTGAAGATTTTATCTTTCTGGTATATTTTTGTCGTTATAATCGATTCGTACAAATGGAGGTTTTTCGTATTCTCCAGGGTAAGGAAGAGCTAAACCCTTATTATTATTACTTTGAAGTTTGGTTAAAGATTTTGTTATTTGATTAAGGGATTGGATTAGTTCATTATTGTCAATGAGGGAAAGATGAAGTTGTTGTTTTTGTGCAAAAGTTAGTGCATTTTCTAATTCAAGCCAGATATTAATAAATAGTTGTAATGATTGAATTGATTGATTTATCACTGAATAGGTAGAAGTTGCGGCTAATATTCGTTCAATTTTTACATTATCTAGTAAGATTTTATTTAAGTTATGATTTAATAGTTTTTGATTCTCGGAGAGATCGTGTATTGTAGATAGGGTGTTATTAAGGATCTGAGTTTGTTCTAACAAAACATTCTTTTGGGTTTCGGAATTGTGAGTCAATTTAGAAATTATTTCTTCGTATCGTTTTCCATCTCTTGGTCTAAGTTACCGGTGATGAATTTTTATTACTGTGCCAAGTCCATCTATTAATCCACGTTTTGTCTGGTGTTTTGCATTTCGGGAAATAATTGAAATAGCAGCTGATCTGCTTTATTAATATATTGTTTGAGAATTAAAAGCTGATTGTTATGATTAATTAAAATGTCTTTTAAGTCTACAAAGTGTCTATAGCCTATTGGAAAGTTTTTGTTTTCTAAAAGTGAAATTGACGCTAGAAGGTTTATTTTTAAGAGTTGATAGTCAGTCAATAAAGGGGTGTAGTCAAGGATTTTTATTAAGGTCCATTCGGATGCCTTTAATAGGGCTTTACCTTTTTGTAAGGGGTATAGTCCAGGATTGTTGTTTAAAGTCTCGATTGTTATGTCACATTTGAGGTGGTGCCAGGCGATGGCGAAGAGGATGATCGATAATGTCCTGTAAAAGGCATCAGATCATTGCATGTCTTTTTAATATTGTATTTTTGTGTACGTGTTTAACATCGTACGTGTCATGTTCATTAATTTTGTCTACTATATAGGGACCTGCAAATTTCGGATCTTTTTATTACGTGCATTTGTCCTAATGTAAACTTGGTCTCCAATTTTGAATGATTTGGAATTTCGTGATTTATTGACTTTGTCGTTTCGTGCTTCTTTCGTAGAGCTTTGTTTATTTTGAAGAGCGTCGTAAATATGTTTCATTTTTTCTCTGTGATTTACTACATAATTTTCGAAAAATGATTTTTCATAGTCTAGGTCAAAAAGGGTTCTTGTTGTCGGTATGTCCAAATACTATTTCGAAAGGTGATAATTTTAGATTTGAATGGATGTATGGTTGTAAGCCATTACACAATATTGTATTTTCTTGTGTTCGGGCATTTCTCCTAAAAGTCTATAGTGTTCTATTAATGTCGAATGAAAACGTTCTACTGGGGAATTTGATTCGTGATGATAAGGTGTTGTTGTATGCAATTGAATTTTGTGTACTTGTAAAAAGCTTAGAAAAGGTTGTTTATTAAATTCATTATCTGTTATCAATGTGTTAGGGGCCGTAAAGGTTGTAATGAAAAAGAATAGTCGATCTGTCACATCGATCATGTTACTGGATCGTAATTGATAGGCTTGAGCGGATTTGGAAAAAGCGTCTATTAACGTTAAATATTTAATTCCTTTTATTTGAAATATATCCATATGAATTGTATGAAATGGTCGATTAAAAGTTGGAGTTAATTGAAGGGGTTGCTTTATAGGATTTCTGTTATATTTTTGTGTTCTACAGATTTGACAATTGTTAATAAAATTTTTAATGTCGTTGCTCATACCTTTCCAAAAATATTTTCTTTGTAGGTGTTCTATTGTTTCGGATATTCCTCTGTGATTCGTTTTACCATGGTGATAATTAATAATTTGGTTGTGACGTTCTTCAGGTTTAATTATGTATGTAACTTGTGTCGTACATCTGTGGAATTTGGGGGTGTTTTCATTTGTGATTGAATTGATATATTGAGAAAATTCTTGGTATAATTTATCGTTAGAGAAATAGCAATAATAATGAGTTTTGGGTTGACAGTGTTCTATTAGTAACTCGTTAAATTTTGAATTTTTATTATTAGAGTTCACGAAAACTGAATAATGAATGTTTCCGTCGAATTTGGTGATTTGAATTTGTCTAGGCAAATTGGCTTCAATAAATTCTATTTGTTTACTAAAATGTTGCAAAGGTTTGTCGCAAATATCTATTACGGGTGCTGAACTTAATTGGGTGTGTACTGTGTCTACTAAAGATTCGTTTCCATTATTTGATGGTGTTCTAATAATCGGTGTATCGAATAAATCTGATAAGTTTGGTGTCTCTGCACGATTGGGAATTATGCTAAAATTATCTGGTAAGGTTTCGGGTGTGTCTAATCGGTCAGAGTCGTTTAAAATTTTGTGGATGTCTTCAAATATATTATCGTCGATGCTTAAGGGATGAATTTGAATTCGGGAAAGAGCGTCTGCTACTTTATTTGTTTTTCCAGGTAAATACTTAATGTCAAAGTTAAATTCTTCTAGTTTTAAGGCCCATCTGGTAAGTTTTGAATTTGGTTCTTTAAGATTACGGAGCCAAACTAGAGGTCTATGATCCGTGAAAAGCGTGAATTTAGTTCCAAATAAATAAGGTCGGAAGTGTTTTGTAGCCCATATAATGGCTAATAATTCGCGTTCTATGGTACTGTATTTTTGTTCAGTATCGTTTAATGTACGTGAAGCGTAACTAATGGGTTTACCATCTTGTGAAAGAACTGCACCAAGAGCATATTTTGAGGCGTCAGTAGTGAGTTCAAACGGCTTGTTAAAATTTGGGTATTGTAAAATTGGTTCGTTGATTAAAAGGTTTTTACAATAGTCGAAAGAATCTTTAAAATTTTGGGTATGAATAATTTTGTTGTCTTTCTTTAAGCAATAAGTGAGGAATTTAGTGATTTTTGCAAAGTCTTTTATAAATTTTCTATAGTATCCAAAAAGTCCTAAAAATGATTTGATTTCTGTTCTAGTGTTAGGTAATGGGAAATTTTTAATGACTTCTATTTTAGAGGGATCTGGTTTTATTCCGTCAGGTGTTATTATATGGCCTAAATATTTTAAATTTTTCTGAAGAAATTCGGATTTGTCGAGTTGAATTTTTAGATTGGTGTCCTTACATTTTTGAAATACGTTTTTAAGTCGCTCGATATGTTGTTGTAATGAAGTCGAATAAACAATAATGTCGTCGAGATATACTAAACATTGATTTGGTGTTAAACCTGTTAAAGCGGTATTTATGGCTCTTTGTAAAGTAACTTGAGAATTTTTTAAATTGGAAGACATTCTTTTGAATTGAAATTTTCCGTCCTCTGTTGAAAAGGCTGTTTTTTCTCTATCTCGGGGATCCATTTCAATTTGGTGGAAACCGGAGGCTAAGTCGAGAGTTGTAAAATAGTTTGCTCTGCCTAAATTGTCTAAAATTGTCTCTATTCGGGGTAAGGGAAATTTATCGTCGATGGTCTGTTCGTTAAGTTTTCTATAATCGATAACGATTCTCCATTTTTGCTTGCCTGAGGCATCACGTTTCTTTGGGACTACCCAAATTGGAAAATTGTATGGTGATTCGCTAGGTTCGATTATATCTTCTTTTAGCATTTTATCAATTTGTTGCTTGACTTCTTGTCGGTGTATGTGTGGATATCGGTATGTTTTAGTGAAAATCGGGGTGTCTGTTTTCGTTCGTATGCGGTGCTTGGTTAAATTTGTAGTCGATAGAGGAATCTCGGGGGTATAAAATATTTCTTTATAATCTAAACAAAGATTTGTTAATAAAGTTCTTTCTTCTGGATTTAAATGATCTAATCTTAAATTATTTTCTAAATTTTGAAGAAGTATTTGTTTCTGTCGAGGGTTTGAATTAAAATGACTGTTTATTTGGATTTTTTCCTTTACAGGAGTGTAATCTTCTAAAATGAGAGGTTGTGATATAATTAATGTTTGGGATGTATCCGATGTGTTTATTAAACTTGTTTGGAACCAGTTGTTTTTTAATGTAACCATTGCTGAAGGCATTATTATACTTTTGGTAAAATTTAATTTAGGAGCTAATTTATATCCATTTTTTCCTACTGCGGGTAAAGTAACAAATTGTTCTGTTCGCGGTGGTAACGTAATGTGTCTTAAAATGTCCTTAGAGGGTTTAATTTTGGAAAAATTGCACTGATTGCGTTTTTGTTCTTCTTGTTTTAATTTGGAATGGTTGTAGTAGAATGGTACGGTTGTCTTTTCAGTTTGAATATGCATCCATCGATAGTCGATGTTTGCAGGGAGGTTAGCTAGGAGGTCTGTGCCTATTAGTCCTACATATTCTTCGTGAAAATCGAACAAATAGCAAAGATGTGTTCCATCTTCTGAAAATAAATTTTGAATAGGTACTTCTGCTACCAAATTGTGATAAGTAGTTCCATGAGAAGTGGAAATTTCGAAAGGATGTTCGTAAATTGAGTCGGGGTAATATGTGTGTACAAATTTTGGTGAAAGTATAGTACGTGAACTGCCAGTATCGATTAGTAATTTATCGCCAGTTTGAGGTATAATGATATAGGGTAAATTTGATTTTGGGTTTAATGAAAAAGTTTCTACCGAGGCATTTAACGAAAATTTACGGCTTCGTCGGGGTCTTCTTCGATGTCTGAATCTGATTCGGGTAAAGAGAAAAAGTCTGTGGTTGGGTCTAATTCGTTGAAGCATGTGTGACAATTATTGTCTTCTGTTATTTCAAAGTTTTCGGGAGTTTCCTCATTATAGTAAGGTTGTTGGTCATATTCGGGTTCATATTGTGATTGATTAGCGACATGTTTGTTAAATAATTCTTCGGAATGGAAGTTTCTCGGTTGATTGGATTGTCGAATGTAGTTATTTGGTCTAAAATTGGGTTTATAATTTTTATTTTGGGTGCCTAACTGTTGTGAAGCTGGGCGTTTTTTAATGGTACTAGTTTCCATAGGTACGGGTTTAAAGGTAGGCTTAAAATTTGGCTTTGGTGCAAATGCATTTTGTGTATGTATCACGTTAGATTTTTGATAAGTTGGAAATCTAGAATTTGGAAATGGATTTTGATTGGTTTGAAATCTAGGGTTTAGTTGAAATTGTGGTGGCTTTTGATAGTTTTGTGAATGATTCGGATAATATTGAGTCTTGAGTGGTGTTTTAGATTGATTTTGTGGTGTAAATTTGTTTTGTGGTTGACTAGTATTATTACTAAAAGAGAAATTCTTTCCTTGAAAATAACGAATGTCTAGTTCGTCTTTTACAAATGTTAGTGCTTGTTCTAAAGAATTTGGTGCACGACTTCTTATGAAGCTGCCAAGAGGTTCTAATAAACCACTTATAAAAACTTTTAAAGCTAAACTCTTTGAAGTTTGCAGTTTATGATCTTTGATTTCTTGAATTTCATTTCCTAAAGATAATTTTGAATTTAAGATGGCTAAAAGGGATCTAATTTTATTGAAAAAGTCGATAGGGGTTTCCTTTTGATTTTGTCTAAGTCTGGAAAGATCCATTTGAATATTCAATTCGGAACGTTGGTCACCGAAATTATTTATTAAAACTTGTTTCAGTTCTAACCATGAAATATACGTGTGTCCTGTCACAATTTCTAAGGCTGCACTTTTTAAACGGTTGCGAGCAGCAGATAAAAGTAATTTATTGATATAGGCATTGACATCTGGTTGCCAAAATTGATTGAATATGTCCTCTACAGCGCGGATATATTCGCAAAGTTCGGCGGGGTTGCCGTGAAATGTTGGAATTTCATTTAGCATACTCATATGGAAACCTAAAGGGTATCCATTAAAGACTGGTGCTGGTCCGCCAGCTTGATTTAAATTTTGATTCTGATTTGCCATTGTTAAATTTGGTATTAGACGGGGTGGTCTTAAAGTTATTCTATTTTGGATTAGATTATTTTGAGTTAAGTTATTACTTCGAGTTATACTTTCGAATTCACTTTCAGATTCGCTTTCAGACGATGTGTCTGTATTAATCATTAACACTTTGATTTTAAGAATTGGTTTATGTTAGTAAACAGTGCTTAAGATTAGGGGTTCCTAATTGAATTCAGGGTACCTACGCATGATTGCAAAGTCGGTTGGCGATTATTAAGTACACCTATCGTGTACGCCAGTACCTCATCTCGTTTGCAACCACCTGAGCTTATAATTAAAAATTGTAAAGCTATGTTAGTAGCTGTTTAAAATATTGGTTTAAATTCACTTGTAACAAAATAATATATGTAACTTTCTTACTTATTCATTGTTGTTGATCTCGGTGGATCTAGTTGTTGATCTCGGTGGATCTAGTTGTCGATCTCGGTGGATCTAGTTGTCTTCAATAGACGGAGTTGTTCCCAATGAACTGGATGTCTGCAATAAACAGGGTTGTTCCCAATGAACTGGATTGATCGCGATGATCGGCTTGAAAACTGCAACCAGCGGGCTCGACGCTTCGGCGATGCTTGTCCTATGGTCGGCTCGAGGGTACAGGTGCGGTTGTAGATCTTCGGAGGCAGGAATCTTGCAATTAAGGGTTGAAACCCACGGTACAAAATTGGTTTTAATGGTCGAAAACTCTTGAGACCGTTGCAAATATCCGAAAGACTGCGCCAGTTAAGTTTATTTAACGACGATTAGTGTTTTTAAAAAGCATTTATTTATACTTAAAACACTAAACACTTTACAGACGTCGGAGCTCTGCTCCACACACTTGATTCAGGGCAGGCTAGCCTGAGTGTCGAAACAGAACTGAATGCAAGAAGCATCTTAACACTAAGGAAAACTCTTATCCTAAAGAAATGCAAGCTAGTTTCCGTTCCCACAGGCGTTATCATAAAGTTCTAGGAACAGAGTACAGATCTAGCGGGTTCTAATCTTATCTCTAAGCTAGTAAGCGTTTCTAGTCACGTAACTCGACTGCATTATCTTATCATAACTAATGTTCTTTCTATCTATCTGGGAACGTAACATAATTTGCGTCACTTTTGACACAGACTAACGCAGAACCTAACCTGCTAACATCGAATTTGACATACACTTACAGTGTCACCAGTGTCAGTTATCAGCCATATGATTTAATGAACGACATATAATAAGATAACTGGATGTCTACAAGTTGTATGACGTTTCTCTATAGTTAGATAACAATCACGTTTAAATAAACATTCTTGAAATAAAATAATACTTTATATAATGTCAATTGTTTAGTAACTTTAACCCTTATTAAGTATAACACTGTTTATAACCTAACATATTGGCAGTTGTAACAGGTTTTTAACATTACTAGTGTTTTTACTTTGCAACCAACTATCTACACTGTTGCAAACCTGCAAATGCAAAGCCTGCTCTAAATCATAAAGCAAAAAAAATAGACTACGCTACTAAGTTTAACATTTTCTTTTAAAGAGAAAACCATTGTCTTTAGTAATCGATATTTTATAAATGTAGATTTTTATTTGTGTATTCCTTGTACGACTCCATATACTTTATAGCGAATTTATAAAATCGTTACATTAACATCCATTCATACTGTATATCGGGTATTTCGCCACCCGGAAAAATTTATATTATTAAAAATCAAACGTTTCCAGGAACAATAAAAAGGTTTCCTAACTAGAGATATGGGCCTAACATAACTAATAACTTTCCAAATTGGGCAAAACCTCTACGAGAAGCTGGCATACCCCGAAAATAGTATAACTTTCCTACGTCGTTGTATAAATAATTGTGTTATTCCAAAAGGGTTTATACTCAAGGCACCATATGTAAGTGCTCATTCCAAGGACGTAGCCAGGGTTCCAGTTAGAGGGGCGTAAGCATTTATATACACAATTATATATTATTATTATTATTGTTGTTTAATTTTTTACAGTTTGCAAAAAAATATAATTTAAATAAACTTTAGTTTTCGGAAATCTACTGCTAACCTTTTTAAGACTTTATCTCGTTCCCTACTTTTTCCCAGTATTATTTTTTTGCATACATAGTCCACTAAAACGGTCTTCTGACATTGTTGACCGCAATCAGACTTTCACTCTACGCAAAGTATTAAAATGCCTTTCAGTGGGGCAAGTTGTACAAGGTTGTGCGAAGCAAATGTGCAAAGCATATTTTAATTAAGGAAAAAGTCTCATCTCTCACAACTTCTGCTAGTTCCAACTCTTACGGTTCTTCTTTTCCAAGTTTTTATTCTTTCAGGGATTGACCACAGTTCCGCTTGATTGTTAAAATTACTTAAATTATAACAGGTAATCGAAAACGCTTTCGGTATTTTTTTAAGTTTTCAAATATTATGTTTGTTCAAATTTTGTTGAATTTGTTGTTTTTTGTAGAATTCATTGTTGCTTATAAACCATTCTACGTTACAGATAATGCGAAGTGTTTTGTTTTGCATTATTTGAACTGTTTATATTTGTTTGAGTTGTTACTCAAACTAGGGAGCATTACATGATTATAGGGCGTATTAGAAATTTATGTAACAAAGCAGATAATTTAACTTGTTGTCAGGACATTTTCAAATTCTACAAATGTGTGACTTTTGGGAGTATTTCTGTTCGAAAGTCACGACCCCACTTGTATATAGCTTTCTAGTCATATTTTTACGCTCAATATTGCATCGAATTGTGTGCAGGCATCTAATGGTTCATAACTTTAAACAGCTGTAACGGCCTCCGAAAAATCTGAAAGGCACTCGTTTTGGTAGCCCCGCTCATAATTATTTTCTTGGCCCAATAAATCTTATCGATTTAGCAAGCAGACGTTCTCCTAGAAGTTTCTGCGAGCTGGATTGCCGCCGGTGCGAGTGAGACGGTTTGCCGTGTTCTCGTGATTGGTGGCAGGTGTGTAGAGCACGCGTCAGATACTTTCCCCGCACGCCGCGTTCCGTAGCGTGTCTGGCGACTGAGACAGCGTGGGTTTGTTTTCGACAGAGCTTTCCGAACCGTTGAGACGTGCAAGAGTGCAGTGGTGTGTGATTTTGGTGATGCTCCGCTTTGGTGATCAACGCCCCGTAATCTCGTGTGCTGTGTAGGCAAGCGTCCACTATTGTGTGGGTGGGATCATACCAAACGAGGACGTGCA